>JAEIGF010000016.1:0-78033 GCA_018903485.1 Drosophila littoralis | reverse complement strand
ATACATACATACATACATATGTTTGTGTTGTGTGGATATGCACACAAGTAGATCACGGCGTATGTCGCGAGCCAGAGGTTTTTCTTCAATTGTGTGCCCTTTGTGCCTGTGGTAGCAAAAGGAACACGCATTCAAATGCTCTATCATATATTTCTTCGTCCAGTCGGGTAAAATGAGAAGAATCTGATCTATATTTATTAAATAAACAATTCATTCACCTAAATAAAATAAATATATTTATTTTCTATTTACTGTAGTGACTTAATTTGCTTAAAATAAAAATATATCTAAGTCGTATTTCTGCAAGGGTAATTCATCGTCGGCTTGTCGAAAAATTCTAAGAAAATACGAAAAATTGAACATTTTCAAATTTTGCGATTTGCTACTTGTGCACACGCACAGTCTTTCGACGGACCAGTCGTGTTATATTATAAAAGGGGTTGGCCTGTTTATCTGCAAATTTGCTATTTTCCATGCTTGTTGTAGGGGTAAGGGTACCTGAACGTTGGCATTTGTGCATGATAACTTTTTCGGCCTGCCAAGCACGCATACTTACACACTTTTCTATATGGATGGAAGCATTTATGCGTTTGTGTGCGTGTTGGTTGCCTGCCTGCCTGCCCGATGCAAATTTCACAAAATTTGAATGGCACGGTCTTTGTTTTTTTGGCATGCCTGCGGTGGGCTTGCGGCCGCAAAAGGCACAAATGTGTGAAGGGTCAATAAAAATCGGAGAATCTTGAGAATTTTTTGGCAGTTATGAAATTTTTTTATATATTTTCTCCCCTTGTTATATATCCATGAAAAAGGTAAATAGTGAAATAAAATGTTTTGCATTTATTGACATTATAAAAATTGTTGGTTAAAGGGTTTTTTGAGAGGCAGTCTCTTTTATGACATTTAACGCCTAAAATCTCCATAACTGCCAAAAAAATTTGCAGATAAACAGGCCAAACCCTTTTATAATATCACACGACTGCTCCGTCGAAAGAGTGTGCGTGTGCACAAGTAGCAAATCGCAAAATTTGAAAACGTTCAATTTTTCGTATTTTCTTAGAATTTTTCGACAAGCCGACGATGAATTACCCTTGCAGAAATACGACTTAGATATATTTTTATTTTAAGCAAAATAAGTCACTACAGTAAATAGAAAATAAATATATATTTTATTTAGGTCAATGAATGTTTATTTAATAAATATAGATCAGATTCTTCTCATTTTACCTGACTGTTCCTTTTGCTACCACAGGCACAAAGGGCACACAATTGAAGAAAAACCTCTGGCTCGCGACATACGCCGTGATCTACTTGTGTGCATATCCACACAACACATACATATGTATGTATGTATGTATGTGTGTAGATCTCGGGGTTTTGTGAGAAGATATGCAGGGAGAAAGAGATGCACACAAGTGCGCAAAGCAATGAGTGAGGGCGAGGCAAATGCGTATACACATATGTATTTGGGCTATAAGCATTTAAAACAGGCATACATACATATATTAAGAAAAGACATCAGCCGCAGCGACGATGTGCGCTGAGCGAGATGCGGCTTCATACTGAACGTTCGGCTTTCGAGATCGGCGTTCGCCTGCCGCTCTCAGCAGTCTTACTCTATCTGGGCACACTAAAATGGTCTCAGACACCCATTTGGCTCACTCGTTGCGATAAATCCTGCTTCGATTAAAATGCTGTTTGGAGTATCTATGCATTGTATGGTTAGTGATGCGCGTCTGCTTTGAATAATATCAACAGCATTGCGATTGTTTTCTGTGCTACTTTAATTGGCTTTTTTCTCAATAAGATTCAATTATTAGTGAGGATGTTGAGTACAGGCATTGACAAGAGGTGCGGTCTGCCGCGAGTTCGTGTGCTGCCGTTAGATTTTTTTTAAAATTTATCTTTAATAATTCAAACGAGCTGCATTTGGTGTTGGAATAAGAGGGTTCAGGGTATTCCCTAGTCGGGAGCTCCCGACTAGAACCTCTTACTTGTTATTTTAAAAAATTTTTTTTTCTTGCTGTTATGATATTGCAAATCTTCACCCTGCTTTTAAAAAATTTTTTTTTCCGATTTTAGTTCTTGTATCTGCTAATTCCTGAGGGTCGCTAATATGCTGAGTTGCGAAAAAAATGTCTATGGGTTTTGCGTTTACCGTGGAGTGTACGGATTGATTGTATAATTCAACGGCTTTAAATATTAGTTCTTTGAAATTTACACATCCGTCATCCTTCTTTACATATTTCATTATTTCGGTCAGAGTTGAATGGAATCTTTCAACTTGACTATTGCTTACTGAGGTTTATGGCGGTATCGTGTAGACGGTTGCTTTCAATTGGTTTTCCAATAGGAGTTTGATGGCTGCGGAATTTAATGACTTCTCGTTGTCCATAACAACTAATTTCGGCATGCCAAAGGCGATCATGACCTCACGAAGTGGGTGCTTGATGTCTTCAGCTGCTTTTGATTTCAACATTTTTATTTGAGCGTATTTAGAAAATTTGTCTATGGCGGTCAGGACAATGTTCCCTTCAGTAGTGTACAAATCTATATGAATATTTTGACCGGGAAAAGAGGGAATGGGTGTCGGTTGCAGCTCGCCTTTTGACGGGTGCCTATCATATTACAAGTTTCACAGCTTTTTACCATCCTTTCTATCTTACGTTTCATGTTGGGAAAAAAGAATTTGCTCAAGATTTGAATTTTATTTTCTATTGCATTCCTGTGAGCCCTGGTGTGTTCTTTAATTATTATATCTGTTTGTTCGTCCTCAGAGGTGACGTCTTCTACTTGTTTTTACGTGTATCGTACTTTGTAGGGGCAGAAGTGAAAGAGGTAGATATTCTGGATTTTTCCCATAATGTTTTCTGATGTGACGAGCTATCGCTGATATGTACCGTTGCACTTGTGCTATTTATTTGAGGGTTTCGGGGATTTCTGGACAAAGCGAACGCAACTACGTTTAAAGTTCCTGGCTTGTATCGTAGTTCATGATTGTACTCTTCAAGATCCACCTTTTGAGTTTCCCATTGTGGTTCTTGTTGCTAAGAGCGAAAGTTACAAGTTGATGGTCGGTGAATATTATTATTTTTGCCCATACGATGGCTAACATTTCTTTCTCTTTCGAAATTGGGGTAAGCTAGTATCACATCGTTTGAGGTGAGCGTCCTCTTGATTTTATTGAATGCGTCCAGTGCTCTGTTGGCAAATGTCACTTTTACTTTATTAGAGACATTTTTGGAGAGTCTGCCATTTTCTCCCTTAAAAAGAGTTGTAAAAGGTTTCGCTAATTAAGCATAATCGCGAATAAATCTCCTGTAATAACTCGATAAGCCCAGAAAAGAAGAATGGTGGGCATGGGGAACTTTTCTATTGCCCTTACTTTTTCGGAATTGGTTTGTACGCCGTTTTCCAATATGGTAAAACCTAGAAAATCGACTTCGGTTTTGAAAAACTCACATTTGTCGATTTGTATTTTCATAATCGCCTTGCCTAGGGTCGTGGAGATCATTTCTAGGTGTTTGCCGTGATGTAAACGCAGCATATTTTTCCAACGTGTTCCCTTAGAATATCATCCAAGGCCATCTGGAATATTGATGGGGAATTTTTCAGCCCAAATGGAAGTCTGGTAAACTCATATTTAGCTCCGTTTACTGCAAATCCTGTTTTTTTCTATAACTCTCTCCTTGAGTAGAATTTGATGAAAACCGCTTTTCAGATCGAGCACAGAGAAATATATGTTCTCGCCCAATTGTGCGATTATTTCTCCGATATCAGGGATCGGATACCGATCCGAAATTGATACCGCGTTAAGTTTCCTATAGTCGATGACTATACGCTCTTTTTAGGGATCACCCATACGAGTGCGTTATACGGCGACCATGAAGGTCTTATAATGCCGTCGCGCAACAACTGATGTAATTGTTTTTCTACTTCTCCTCTTAGAGAAGCAGGGTAGGGATAATGCTTGCTATACACCAGAGAGTCCGATGTCGTTCTTATCTCGCCTAACAAGTCTGAGTGTGTTTGAGTGATACGAGCTATGAGATTTTTCTGTGTGTTTGACATGTGTTCAGTTCTTACTTTAATATTATTGACAGCTTGAGTTGCTAGTTGTTTTATGTTAATTTTATAGTTACCATTTATTATTAATATATCGTTTTTAACGTCAATAACAGCGTTAAGCTGTTTAAAGGTATCATTACCTAATATATCATGGAACGTTTTAAGTTTAAGTTATAAGAAAAATTTGATTGGCTTATCTTTTTGTGAGAACAACTACAGTAGCTATGCTGTGTTATTTTTGTTTGTCCACCAACTGAGTTTGCGAAAAATGACTTTTCGTTCTGTTTAGGGTTCTGAATTAAGTTGGGTTGGATTTAATTTTGGTTTGAACCGGTGTCGATGAGGAAATTGAGTGTCGTTCCGTTCCCCGTTACACAATTGAAATAAGGCCGCGAGGAAAAATGTAGTCTAAATAGAAAGAAGGGCTATCTTCGGCATGCCGAAGATCTAATACCCTTGCAGACCCAACCTTTTAATGCCGAGAAAATGGTTAAGGCCGACTTTGGTCAAGGTATATTGATAAACAAAAAAAAAAAAAGCTTTTAATCAAAAACCGATGTAAATAAGATTTTGCAAAAATGAAGGGAGCATAGTGAAATCTTTAAATGCCGTGTTTAATCGAAAAATCATGAAAAACAAAAAATGCTCCATACAAAAACTTAATAATATGATATAGTGGTCCGATCTTAATAGGATTTTGCATATATATGAGGAGCAGAGTAAAACTAATAAATGCCGAGTTTGGTCAAGATATCTTGAAAAACAAAATGTTTTTCATACAAGATCCTACTTTTCGACAGATCGTTCCTATGGCAGCTATATGATATAGTGGTCCGATCTTAATAGGATTTTGCATATATATGAGGAGCAGAGTAAAACTAATAAAAACCGAGTTTGGTCAAGATATCTTGAAAAACAAAATTTTTTTCATACAAGAACTAAATTTTCGACCGATCGTTCCTATGGCAGCTATATGATATAGTGGTCCGATCTTAATAGGATTTTGGATATATATGAGGAGAATAGTAAAACTAATAAATGCCGAGTTTGGTCAAGATATCTTGAAAAACAAAATGTTTTTTTATACAAAAACTTAATTTCGGACCGATCGTTCCTATGGCAGCTATATGCTATAGTGGTCCGATCCAGCTGGTTTTGACACATGTGCTGCGTGCAACAGAAAAAGGGACTACTGCAAAGTTTCATTAAGATAGCTTTAAAACTGAGAGACTAGTTCGCATAGAAACAGACAGTCGGACAGACGGACATGGCTATATCGACTCGGCTGTTGATGCTGATCAAGAATATATATATTCTTTATGGGGTCGGAGATGTCTCCTTCTATGCGTTACACATTTCACGACAAAATTATAATACCCTCTGCAAGGGTATAAAAATTGACATCTGAGGCCTCAACCATGGTCGGGTTATATTCGATTAGTTCCTTCGCTTGCGGTCTTATCAGATAAAGCGGTAACTTCTTCTAACTCTGCGCTTTCGAAATAGGCTTGTTTATCAACGTCTGTGTAACATAAAGCACACGGTTCGGTCTCTTCTACCGCTGGCTCCAAAGCTTCAGTAGCTATATGGAACGGGCATTTCGGAGAAGGTCCGATGGTTGCGGCTGGGGGTCGTTTACCCACGAAATCGTTTGCCTGGGGCCCGTTTATATGATTAATATTTCCGGTCCGCATCCACCATCTAATTCCATCGGTACGGGTTTGGGCACCGGTTTGGGAGCTATTGGGCGCGGAGGCACTGGGTAGGGTTGTCTAGGCCCAAAGAACTGTTGGGGTACAGCGTATTGTGCATATGTCGGCTGAGGGAATTGTTTGGGTTGTTGAGTTATTGTTGTGTAGTCTGGTAGCTCGCGACTGGTCTTGGGATGTAATACAGTGTCGGTTCAAATCTTCACCACTGTCCGGAGCTATTATTATACCCTTGCAGAGGGTATTATAATTTTGTCGTGAAATGTGTAACGCATAGAAGGAGACATCTCCGACCCCATAAAGTATATATATTCTTGATCAGCATCAACAGTCGAGTCGATATAGCTATGTCCGTCTGTCTGTTTCTATGCGAACTTGTCTCTCAGTTTTAAAGCTATCTTAATGAAACTTTGCAGAAGTCCGTTTTTCTGTTGCACGCAGCACATATGTTAAAACGAGCTGGATCGGACCACTATATTATATAGCTGCCATAGGAACGATCGGTCGAAAATTAAGTTTTTGTATAAAAAAACATTTTGTTTTTCAAGATATCTTAACCAAACTCGGCATTTATTAGTTTTACTATGCTCCTCATATATATCCAAAATCCTATTAAGATCGGACCACTATATCATATAGCTGCCATAGGAAAGATCGGTCGAAAATGTAGTTCTTGTATGAAAAAACATATTGTTTTTCAAGATATCTTGACCAAACTCGGCATTTATTAGTTTTACTATGCTCCTCATATATATGCAAAATCCTATTAAGTTCGGACCACTATATCATATAGCTGCCATAGGAACGATCGGTCGAAAATGTAGTTCTTGTATGAAAAAAAATTTTGTTTATCAAGATATATATTTAAAATCCTATTAAGATCAGACCACTATATCATATTATTAAGTTTTTTTATGGAGCATTTTTTGTTTTTCATGATTTTTCGATTAAACACGGCATTTAAAGATTTCACTATGCTCCCTTCATTTTTGCAAAATCTTATTTACATCGGTTTTAAAATTAAAAGCCGTTTTTTTTGTTTATCAATATACCTTGACCAAACTCGGCCTTAACCATTTTCTCGGCATTAAAAGGTTGGGTCTGCAAGGGTATTAGATCTTCGGCATGCCGAAGATAGCCCTTCTTTCTCGTTTTGTATAATTTTTGGTGGTTGATATTTAGGATTAGGGTGAGCTGAAAAACGCCTAGGTGGTAGCGGTGGCGGTTGTTGTCTAATTTTGGGTATAAAAGAATTTCTCTGTTCTTGGTTCTCTACTAAGCTGCACAGATGCAGGGCGTGACTCAAATCTCTTGGCTCCTTGATAGCCAGGAGTCGAGGTAAATCGCCAAAGATCCTTTTCCTGAATTTTTGATGAATCGGACATCTTGAGACTCTTGCCTTTTTTTTTATTTTGTATTATTCTAGAACCAGTGGTTCTCTCCTTCTATTCTGGAGGGTCCCTTGAGAGTCGCAGAATTGGAGTATTTTATACTGCAAGTGAAGTGTTCAGTTTAATTATCGTTTTACGTTTTGTTATTGGGCACTTGATGCTTGAGCGTGGTAAAATATAAAAATTATAACAGGGTTTGCAAATTAGATTACTTAATATAAATGTAATAATAGGGTATATCGATCTTAAAATATTCCAAAGTCGAGAAACAAAATTGCAAAATATACATTTTTTTTTTCTTCTTAAGTTTTTTTAATTTTATCAAAGTAATTTGGTTTGCTTTATTGATTAATTTTTTCTGTCACCTAAACACTAATCTTACACGATAAGTAAAATTCGGCGAATCTCCCGCGCTGGTCCATTGGATTATTTCCTTTTTATCCCGCGGTGTAACGGCAAAGCAGTGTAGTGACGGCGGGTGACTGGGGATCCTGCGAGACACTAGTCCTATATTCTCTACTCTCCTTCTCTCCTTCCATGCTCCGAAATTCGGATCGCCATATTGCTGGTGAGAGCCAGATTTTTAAGTAATTCGAAAAGCAACGTATAAAGAGAAAGAGAGAGAATACAAGTCACATGAAGTTCGAAAAAAAAAGTTTTTATCTAGTGCCTTCTTTTTTTTCTAAATTTTTTTGTGCAATTCGAAGTGATTTTTTTTTTACAGCTTTACAGATCATCGCACATTACATCGATGGAAGCGCTCTCGGAGATGGAGTGAAAGTATGTAAGTGAAGCAAAACTCTTAAATTTTATTTTTTTGCACTTAATTTAGGAGACAAAGAGAATGGCCTAATAAAAAGAAAAAACTATAAATTGAATAATCTAATACCGCGTTAATGAGCAAACGAGTCGTTTAAGAGAAAATTTAAAGAGAATAATCTAGTTCAAGTAAACTTGTACCCGATTAAATGAATTTATGCCGAACGAGAAAAAAAAAGAAATTCTTTATCTATGTATAATATAAGTTTTTTTTATTATTTATTTCTTTCCTATTATTAAAAATTTATAATGCCAAAACAATCAAAATAATTCACCACAAAATAAATATTTGTAACGAAATTACAATTATGTGCTAATTTGCCTTGTTTATGTTAGAGCCATGCGTCGTCAGAATGTTAGGATAATTTAGTTTGTGTTGTTTTAGGAATCATCTGGTCAAGCGGCCCCGGTGATCATGGTAGGGTGGGCAACAGCTGTCGCATTGACACCAGCGCAGCGTAACAGAAACACATACAGCTACGGTCACCAATCAATCTGGTACAATTTCTGTAACTCTGTCGATTTTTGCTAACCCCCTTCATTTTGTTTGTGCAATCGAATTGGTCACCATAATAGCACGCAAATTTTATTTTATAATTATAAATGCCTGCGAGTAAGTAGTTTAGCCATATTTTGTCAACCCACCCCAGCCAACGTTACTGAGCCGGAACCAGCGCTAGACGCTACACGGACATCAGCTCGCATACATACGTTGTATGTTACACTGTTCTTAACTTATATATCCTTAATCAGCATCAATAGCCGAGTCTAATCAGCATCAATAGCCATGTCTGTCTGTCAGTACGTCTGTCGAGTAGAGGCGGTGACAATTAGTGTTGTCTCTAACGGGTTCGAATCTTATTGAGGGAACTTTTTGTAAAGTAATATTTTTATTGCTAAAGCAAACGAGCTCGTAGCACTAGCTGTATTTGGGGTTAGTAGAAGAGGTTTCAGGCTTTGCTCTTACCTGTTTGGTTTGTAGAGCGAGCTGCTTCTGCTTTTGGTAGAAGACGGTTCTTCTTCTTGATCACCCCGGTTACGGAATATTGTAGCATAAAATGCGTACCTCCAAATCTTATGCACCCGGTTAGCTATAAAGTAACAAGTGTGGCCTTTGCGTTGAAAACAGGATAAGAAGATTTATTAGGATGGGCTTGCACACTATGGTAGATATATGCAAAGGACAGTCCTTTTGTTAACATCATTGTTGTTGATGTGCCCCTGATGATGTGCACTTGCATCGCACCCAATAACAAGCTATTTATTCGACTGCTTACATAAGTAGACATGTCGGTGGATCTGAATCAGGGACACGTCTTAGAAAAGAAGGCTAACACGACTTCCCTAAATACGTTTGTTGTGTCAGTTTCGGTGACTGTGACCCTGAAGATAAAGTTGTTTCTTGGGAATTGGTTTCTCAATTGTGTAGCATTGTTTCAGAAGGGTACCTGTATTTTTGCTCATTTTTGCTCTGAAGGCTTATTACCGGTTTTAAAAAGCTTTAGGATGGCCCGCTTTACTCTCCTATCTTATAGAAGCCGATAATCACTTAGCAGCCGCGATGCTATGCTACCTTACAATCCACGGTCAATATACAGAATAAAAGACGCTGAAATGTGTTAGGTGTAGGTTGACGAACTACTGATTTTCTAGTAGCGGTTCGGTGACCGGAGAATTAAGCCAGTACCCAACTATTTATATGGATGCTATCCCAATCTAAAGAATTTGATATCAGGTACCAATACCGGCTCTGATATTATCAAAAGCTATGAGCCTGCGCATTTGTGTACTGACACCATAGTGGGTATTATTTGTAAAACTTTACTGATCCGCAGATGTTTTTAACCAAAAGTAATACATGTGTGACGTTTGGCCAAATAGACAGCAAGGGTTTTTATTTTGATCACAGGTAAAGGGGATAGCGACGTATAACGCCCTCTGCCGAATTTTTATCGATATATAACGGCTTACCACGATTACTACTGGACATACTATTTCCGAAATTCATCGGATTACCAGCTAACTGAAAACATACCATATAAAACGGGTAACCTCGATCACCTTTATTCGTACAGATACAATCCTGACTCATTTTGCTACATATGTTAAGACATACCTTGGTCCAGAGACCAGAAGTTAGAAAGAAGATGGACGCCAACATTTATTTGCACTTCTTGCCGAGCATATATGCCAAAAAATCAAAAGAATCAGTAAGAACCACATTACGTAGTATAAAATCAGTTCATCTTCAAACAACTTTTTTTTCTTTTAAACTTTATTTTTTATATATGAAAAAATGCTTATTCCCAGCATCAGGTTTCAGAACATAAAGGGCGAATTTATGAAGGGTTTCGTATGAGAATGTGATTCTCATCGTTATCGTTTCTACATTATATCTACATTACAATAATGTGTACTTCTGGAAAGAGTATTTAATAATAATAATTCATTGAATTTTAAAACCTTAATTTTAAATACTTATAAAATGCTAGTGATAAAGGCTTCTATGAGCTGATCAACCAAAACGGATCTCAAATCTTCCTGGTCCAAAATGACCTGATATGGAAACGTGAACATTAAATTTTGGATTTTGGTAATCAACATTCTATTTCTTGCTAATAGGACTTTATACAAGTCTATTCTATCATCTATTTTTGGTGTATTATAAACTTTTGTTTACATAGCCTTTGAATTTTTGTTGTCTGTCTATCAGTTGACTCTATTAATGGGGCGTCAGTTATTTTACTCTGTTCTAAATAACTAGCGTCTGGAGCCCTACCTACCTAACATATTTTACCTTTTGGTTACCTTGACCATTCCCAACATGTTAAAAACTTCATTTCAAAGGTAGAGTCCTTTGCAAAGCGCACATCCGATGAGGATTCAAAAAAGAATAGAATATATTCATTTCTGACTTTCAGGAATACGTTTCTCATAGTGTAACAGGTTTACAGGAGGACATATTCCTGTAGTGTGTATAGTATGTATATAGTATGTAAATAGTATATATTTATTGTAGTCTGGAGTAGACTATTTTAAGAATTCATCAATGCAAGCGTTGCTCGAAGTAATTTTACGTTCTTGGAAACCTGTTGGCCTCTAGTTCAATACATTCTGCGGTAAACGATGATGGTGCTTATACAGCATAGCCCAAGGCCACAACTCGTACTGCAGAAGCCGCCCAAGTGCTGCAGTTGCTGTTAAGAAAGGCCTGGACTCTCTTGTGTGGAGGGTTCGCCGTACAGTTGACCAAACATAGGCATAATAAGGGTGCCAGAAGCGAACCAGCACCATGCTAAAGGGGTGTAAGCCACTCTGTGGAGATTGATATCCATGGACGTAATCAACATGGCTCTAATTCAAGAGCCGTGGTTTATTGGTGGCCATGTCCATGGATATGCTGCGGCCCATATAAGATGTTATGTGGCCTTTCGTATTGGGTGCTGCTCTCTGCCATTCTTATGCAATATGAAACTCTTCCCACTTAATAACTTTCTGTTCAGCCTGTGATCATTGATGTGGACGAATGAAGATCTTTTGTGAGGTTATTTGCATATCTCCAAAATAGTGCAATGCCAGTGCCAAGCCACACGATCTTCATTTTCTGATTAACTTTAAAACTAAAAGACGCAGGCAACAGTGTTCAAAGGAAAGATAAACTTCGTTCATGCATGTGTGAGCTTATGTCATTACTGCTGCGATCGTTAACATAGGATAGACATAATATGTTATTGACAGCCGGTTGTAATAGAGAAATACATTGGTACCTAAAATAGTGTACAAGTGACCAAGCATCTCGCCCACCTTGAAAAATCTCTTTTAGGAGACGGGTAAAAGAGTTGACATCACATGCGAGTGCGTATATTATCATCTTGGCGATTTAGCACGCACTAACTTTCAATTCAACGGTGGTGTGTTTTGTTCTTTCCGAAATACACATTTTTCTCAGATTGAACATGAACTCGAGTAGCATTTTGTATGATCCGACAAGGTTTGTGTCATTGTCACAATAGAGCTGAGAGCCTGGTCTACGAGGAACAATCATGAATTTTGAAGATTGCAAAAATTTGTTCGATAAGAGATCTGACTGAATAATGGATGTGAACTCCCTTAACGGCCATGCAGACGAATAAAGTGTTTACTGGGCTGTCGGTTAACACGTCCACGAGCCCACGGGCTCAGCTGGCAGGGAACCTTCAATTTTATGTTGTCCGCCAAGCTGTTGCAAGTGTAGATGACGAACGCAGTTGCGGTCATATTTCGATTCCTTAGGCACGAGTAAGGGGTGCCTATGCCTAGCGGGGATATTAGAATGCTCGAGTCTACAGTGCATCTTGATAAGGTCAATTGCAGAAAAATCGTCTGTGCTGATCTGAAAATGTTCAAGATACTTTTCAAGTTTCTTTGCTTTTTTTTGAAATTGCAAAAGTTCATTGAGCTTGCTGTGTTTTGCTTGTTCAAAATGATACAGAACAATGCATAGAGAAGTTCTTCTGGTGTTGGCGAGAATTGTTCGACAGAGTGTTTCATTTTTACTACAGCGTAGAGTTGACATATGTTAGGGTTCTACCTCACGTTAGCGGGAGTGTGAACGACTGTTGATCCGTGTTAGCAGATAATGAAAGACAGGACCGGTTGCAGAACCAGTCGATTATTCTACCGGCCGGACTGGAGTTCGTCGGCCTAGCCTACCCATCTTGACTGCGGAGTGTTACTTGTTAACTTGTGAACCATAAATCGGAGTGACCGATTATACGAATTAGTTCCGTTCAGCCAGACCAGAATATACTTACTTTCGATGATGGCAGTAAGTGAGAATTCCGTTTCTCAGCATTGATAATATCCCTGACCAAATGATTGTCACATTGTGGGCCGTGCAATTGGATCTCGGCATCACGCAGAATGCAGGTCCTGTGAGCCAAATAAAATACAAGTGTGATATTTGTATTGTATTGTATTGTATTGCCCACCAATTTAAGCCACAATTTAAATGCGATTGACTTTTTGAGAATACAAAAATATTTTATGGTACAATAAGATATACTGTGGAAAATTGCATTAAGATCAGTTTTAGTTTTGTTTTTCGGTATTTTGACTGCGCACGTGCTTGCGACGCGAATTCCGAAAATTTCTGTATACATGTACACACACACATTCGCGTCTGCTTCGAGTTCTGTCAACAGCATTGCAATTGCGATTGTTATCTGTGCTGCTATTTTAATTGGTTTTTTTCTCAATAATACTTAGTTATTAGTGTGGCTGTTGAGTAGAGGCAGTGGAAAGTGTAGCGGTCTGTCGCGAGTTCAAGCCCTGCCAATTGAACTTTTTTTTTTTTTTAATTGATCTTTATTAATTCAAACGAGCTGCATTTGATGTTCGAATAAGAGGGTTCAGGGTATTCCCTTGTCGGGAGCTCCCGACTAGAACCTCTCACTTATTTCATCTGCATTTGTCAAATAAAATAGAATAAGAAGGTTCTTCTAACAAAACTAGAAGCAGATCGCTTTACAAGCTCGGTTGTTCTAGCTTCACAACTTATCGCCCATTTAATGGGTAAAGGAATATAATTAGTTTTATTAAAATTAAATATAAATAACAAATTAATTCCTTGTGTTGATAAACTTGCAATCATTTGTAACGAACACAAGGAAGTCGTACGGAGCACACTCTGTCTACAAAGGGGTCCGGCCTTGCTCAGGGAAAGAGGGGTGGGTCTTTGTGCTCGTTCGGACTTAGTCGTCACTTAATAAAGTGTAGACAGAAAAAGGGACAGGAAGATACAAACCAAAATATTTAATAAATGTGATGCAGCAATTGAAGAAGAACTAAGATGTTAAGGCCCTTCTTTCAGTACCCGCCCTACCTCTTAATCTACCCTGTATATGCTTGTGGTGCTTGCTGCTAAAATGAGACCCAAAATAAATCTAGCACTGATTCATTTTAGATATCCATGATGTAATTCAAAAAGATATCGCATTTAAACAACATTTGCTTTGATTGATATGATCAATATAAATATATTATATAAAAGCGGAATATTCGTTAGACTTCAGATGATAGAAATAGAATGAGCAAAACAAGGCAAAAGAAAAAACTAGAAGCACTCGGAAAATAGTTAATGCAGAGTTTGGTCAAAATATCTTGATAAGCAAAAATGTTTTTTATACAAAAACTTAATTTTCGACAGATCGTTCCTATGGCAGTTATATGATATAGTGGTCCGATCCAGCTGGTTTCGACATATGTGCTGCGTACAACAGAAAGAGGGACTAGTGCAAAGTTTCATAAAGCTTTAAGACTGAGGGACTAGTTCGCATAGAAACAGACAGACGGACAGACGGATATGGCCATATCGACTCGGCTGTTAATACTGATCAATAATATATGTATATACTTTATGGGATTGGAGATGTCTCCTTCTATGCGTTACACACTTCACGACAAAATTATTATAGCAAGGGTATAAAAAGATAGTTGAAATTGCAAAATTCTTTGTGTTTTCGCGAACGATCATTGTAAAGCAAAAAGCTCGCATGTCAAAATAAACCCAAACCATTAATCTATATGTTGGATGATCATTATGCCTATTACCTATGCAGATTATATTGAAAGCTCAACGTATCATATAGCTGAACAAAACCTTACGCAAAAAGTTGTATGTATGTTTATCAGTGGAGCTTACAATGCGGGTGCGCTAACACATTTAACCTAACATATTCATTTATGCATGCATGCTTACGCCGGCTGTGCCGTACTTACAAGTCGTCGAGTTCATCGATGTCAGCAGGCCTGTTGACGTTCATGATGATTTGCTAAATGTGCATTAAGTTATGAATGTGCAGATTGTTTTCTCGTTAAATGTTGTTAGCGGCGCAAAAAATAAAGTATATCGAAATTAAGAATAAGTATACACTAATATATTAAAAAAATAATAATTTTAATCATTTAGTGACGATACTAAAATTTATTCCGCAAAGTATCTCGTAGCAAGACATAGGGTGTCCGTGCCATTAGTTAGACCAAGTTATTATGCCTCGCAATTGGATTTGCCCTTACGAAGCCTAGAGGGCTTTCTGAATTAGGCACTGCCAAACTGTGACTGGCCTTAGGCCAGTGTTGGCCACGTGCTATCTTCGGACCGGCAGCAATCACCACTATCACACCGAAAATATGTCATGGAAAGTAGTGATGCCAAAATTGCAACGGTATTAAGGGTACACGTCGGGAGAACACCTTGATTCGTTTTGCAGTAGATCTTCATGGGCTCTATGATATTTGTATAAACGCAAAACGACAGTAACCTTAAATATTAGCTTTAAGTGGTGCGTGGCTTGAATTAGAATTTTAATATGTTTGCATTTATTGGTTTGTGATAAATAGATAGGTACCCAAAAATTAAGTTAACGGTATCAGTGTATACCATACAAATACCTACGTTACTCTAGCTCTTAAGCCTTAGAGATATGGTAATAATACTGGGTTTCAATATAGGTATTTATCGATAGCATAGAAACATGATCAGTTATTAAGTGATCTGAGATCAACGCGTTCCTACATGCGGATAGATACACCCACATTGATGGGAAAAAAAATGTATTTTATGGGGTGGCCAGCCTGCTCAAAAGAGGCTCGTCAGGTATATTGACGAGCAGAAAAAACAGGAATACAGCCTCTCAACGAAAGCAATCGCGCTTGGAAGGTCCATCACCAGTTTTGGTGCTGCTGGCGCTCTTACTATAAGGGAGACTCCCTTATGTCTATTATATCATAGTCCAGCATTCCTGGAGAGCCAACACATTTTATGTGGGATGCCAGCCGTTCGCCCTCAGTGATTGACATCGCAATTTTGGAGGGCATATCCTGCAGCCTCCTCGCCATATTTGGTTGCTGAGATCTTTCGTTGCAACATACTTGGTCGTACTCTACGCAAGCTGCCTGATTCAGGAAGGCGTGGACACTCAATGCGGCGCGTCTGAAGGATAATGGAAAATTTACTCAATCTTGACATATGAAAGGCTGCCAAGGCAGTGCACGGAGACCTCCTACACGCTGCAAAGTCTGAATTCTTTTAGAGAGAGTCTCGTTGACTCCGATGTGAACCACGGATTTCGACTCTATAGGTACACCCGCAGTCCCAATCGGCAGGCTTTTTGTAGGTTCCCTCTGCGCTGCAGCGATTGGTCGGGCAAGATTTAGGCCAGCTTTATGGAAAAATGCTGTGGTCGTCATGGTGATAAAAATAGATAACACCACCAATTTGAGTTTCGAGTACGCTATAATGTGTCTAAGCGATTTACCGTGTTGTAAGCCAAATCCACGCGCTCTTGAGAGGATGAAGTACTCTGCCCCCATTATTCTGGATATTCGATGGTCTCTTATAAAAACGTATGCCTCTGTTGCCTGAGGAGTCCTGAGAAAGACGCCTCAGAAGGGCTAATGTTTTAGAGGGCGGTTTCCTTGGACAGGTCCTTAATACTATCCACACACATCAGATCTGCCCATTTGAAACATGGGCGGGACGCTGATAGCAACATATGCAGGCGATACTGGTATCAAGCATCTTCAAGCGTTTTTGATAAGTTCAAGTGCTGGGCATCACGATGAAGTGTCTGTGGTGCAGCAAGGAAAATGCAGGGTGATATGGACTCTCTCTTTAAACAGCGGAGCGAGCTTACTTATAGAGCCAAGGTCAGGCTGTTCAAGAGTATAGTGCTCCCAACGCAATATTAGGGAATTCCATGTTGGGGAACTGCATGTGACATCACCAAGTCATTGAGTAGCATGACCACTGTGCGTTTGTTCCACTATCACAGAAACTAGACATCGTTCACTAAACTTTCCCAACGAATTTCGAAATTATTTCTACCACTTCCGACAAATACAGCACCTGTCTAGTTGCTCATATTGCACAAGGTGCATTGATTTTTCTACAATATATTGAAAGCGATATTCCGTGTCGTTTCGAACACTGTATCAAGGCTATAAGGAATCCATGGAGCTTCTAACACTTTTTCTGCCATATCAATCATCCTCACACATTGAGTTGGGACCATGAATTGTGCATTGTAAAGATTGCCATTTAATATTGTAGTATTTGGTTTCATTTATAAAAAAGACGCAAGCGCGATTGTCTTGTTTGATGTGCTGTGTGTATGTGCTGCTTTTTTGGTTCACTGAATCAATATTTTTCTACATTTTTTATTATCAAATTTCCTGACAAAGTTATAATACAAGTGTAAGAAAAGGTTTCCTTTTTATACCCTGAACCCATTAAAAATGGGTAACAAGTAAGAGGTTCTAGTCGGGAGCTCCAGATATACCTTTTTTACGCGCCTTAGAATTATCACACACAGCTCCACAATTTGCTTCGTCGAGGCTCATTCAGAAGTAAAAGTAGAAGAACAGAAGCACGTGCGGACCATTAATGTAAGTCCCGCGAATTTGTAAATATACATTTTTAATAATAGAGAAATAATAACGATTTCAACGAATCATACCTTTTCTTACCGTCCCGTAATGTACCATACTAAAAAACAATATCCAAATAGTAGTTTATTTGTAAGCTAGAAATCCCTGCAAAATACGAATGCTGGCACGAGTCTCGGTGCCAAGAGATAGTATTAATGAATCTGCCAGTTCGGTTTGGCGACTGATCTTCAGACAGCGCCGAACATCATAGTTGTTATCGTACAACACAATGTTCGGGGAGACCTTGTCGTCGAAAGTTAGGAAATAGATCCTGGAGATTTGCTGGCCGATCCCGTTACTATCGATAACGTTAGTAATTGATAATCATCATTCCTTCGTCGACCATAGTAACCATGTCCAAGAGACCCGGTTAAGTGTTGCATTGCGCAAGAGGAAGTGTCACATTCGTGGACAGCAAAGGCCTAATCACCACACTTATCACACACTCCTCAACTCAGCGACCGTGTTACCATCCTCAAAATCTAGAATCCTACTACTGTCCTACTGGACTGGGTAAACATTAACTTTTTTACAAACAAAATATGGACTTGCAAAATTTAATGAGGAAATACAATAAATTTTCATTTTGAAATGGTAAAGCACTGGCTACTTCTAGGATGTCTGATATGCTTACTTTGGTGAGATGTTCTTCAACATCAATGTCATCCAAAATGGTTGGGCTAATCAGGTTTATTTACGACAAAGTTATTGCAAATATTGCATTTTCTAATTGCGTTATTACTATCCTGTCCACTTTCTGAATGGCATTTTTAACTTTATGATCTTGTTAAGCAGAACATGTACATACATTTGCATTTAATTCTATTTGATCATTTACTGACACTGACCCTGTTCGAACTTAATTTGCTCCCAATCATAATGATCGGGATTTTCTACTATTACTCTTAATGCAGTACATAGTTTGTTTATACTACGGGCAAGCCGGTGATGAGCTCCTAAATTGGCTAGCAATGTTTCTATATGTCTGATGTCCGTGGTAAGAAGCGGTTTCGTGAGTTCCTTGGCAAAGAAGACTATGGTATTTCTGGTCTCGGCAACGTAAGTTTTTTATGATGTCACGTTAGTCGTGTGTCCTAAGCACCCATACCCATATTATGGGTATGTGGCTTGTGTGTGTGTAGTCATTAGTCATAGAACATAGAAAAATATTTTTTGAATTAGTAGCCTAATACTTAAAATTAACAAAATGTGAATCTACCTAATGTTGTCCTTATGGACCACTCTCCCCCCAATAAGAACTGTCATTCCCAGATCGGCCTTTTTAACTTCTTCCGAACATAGCGGTGGCAACTTATTTCCTATTGGTTTGTTTGTTATTATCCAAACTTTGTCCCCTACTTGGTATTCTCTGCTGCTTCTGCGAGGGTGTGTGTAAGAAATTTGGATTCCAAAATTGTTTGTCATGGATCTTATGGTTTCAGAGTTCAGTGACCTTTCGTTGTCACAAACGACAGTCAGTATGATTATTTATTGTAGTAATTATGTTTACGATTGCCCGTGAGTCAGTTGGGCGAACCACGGCAAACTTGGAGAATTTATCAATGCACGTCAAAAAGTACTTCTTGTAAGTGGAAAAAACATAAATGTGGAGAATTTAGCCGGTATAAGATGGGATAGAAGTTTTTCCTAAGACCTCTTTTGTTAGGTGTTAGTTGTATTTTGATATAGAACATATTCTAAAATTTGCTGCTATTTCCGATGCTAAATGGTTCATCTTTGGGAAAAAATAGTCCCGATGTTCCTAATTCATATTTTCCTGTCATGCTATATGAGCTCTATTATGTTCTGCTGTCATGATTTCTCTTTGCTCAGTTTTGTGATATCTATGACGAGATATTTGGCATGTCGTGATGTGGTTGATGGCAATGATTCAACTACTTTGGGTTGGATTGAAGCTTATATCGGGAGCTCGGTTGGTGATCAGTGAAAATATTCTGCTTTCTGCCCACACAATTGCGAGCAGTTCCCTTTCATTTGTTGCAAGTCACCTCGATACGTCAACATGGCTCCTAATCCCTGTCCTGAAGCGTAAATGGTTAAGTCAGACAGCTGAGTAAAGTCAGGGTACGCAAGCTTAACGTCCTCTGACTCTGGTAATTTTTTAAAACTGTTGAGTTTTAAGCTGTTCTGTTGTTAAATCAATTATGACATTTTTTGAGTGATTGGCACCTATATTGCCATTTTCATCTTTTAAAATGTGCGTCAGAGGTTTTCTGATCGTAGCGAATCCCTTTACGAAACATCTATAATAAATTATTAGCCACAAAAATGATCTGAAGTTGAACAAAAAGAGGGGGGCTGAAAATCTTCTATGGCCTGCACTTTTTCAAGCGAAGTAGTGACTCCGCCTGCTGACCAATACCAAGTGTTTCCCGTTCTCTTTTATACCATCAACCTATCAAAAATGGGTAAAAGGGGTATACTGTTTTTGTGAAAAATGTAAATGTATGTAACAGGCAGAAAGAAGCATCTTCGACCCCATAAAGTATATATATTCTTGATCAGCATCAATAGCCGAGTCGATCTAGCCATGTCCGTCTGTCTGTCTGTCCGTCCGTCGGTCCGTACGTCCGTCTGTCTGTCCGTATGTATGAACGCAAGGATATCAGAACCTATAAGAGCTAGCTGTATTTCCTCCTACCGCCTACGCAGATCGAGTTTGTTTCCGATAATCGATAACTTACTCCGTTTCCAACCAGTCGATAAAAATCGATATCGAAATCCGGTTTTTTGGGCAATTTTGATAAATATTGAGAACTAGAGTCACCAAACTTGACATGTTGCTTCTAGAATGGTATATATATTTGCATTTGGTGTTGGAAAAATAGGGTTCAGGGTATCCCCTAGTCGGGAGCTCCCGACTAGAACCTCTTGTTTTTATACCCTTGCAGAGGGTATTATAATTTTGTCGTGAAATGTGTAACGCATAGAAGGAGACATCTTCGACCCCATAAAGTATATATATTCTTGATCAGCACCAACAGCTGAGTCGATATAGCCATGTCCGTCTGTCTGTTTCTATGCGAACTAGTCTCTCAGTTTTAAAGCTATCTTAATGAAACTTTGCAGAAGTCCCTTTTTCTGTTGCACGCAGCACATATGTCAAAACCAGCTGGATCGGACCTCTATAGCATATAGCTGCCATAGGAACGATCGGTCCGAAATTAAGTTTTTGTATAAAAAAACATTTTGTTTTTCAAGATATCTTAACCAAACTCGGTATTTATTAGTATTACTATACTCCTCATATATAGGCGAAATCCTATTAAGATCGGACCACTATATCATATAGCTGCCATAGGAACGATCTGTCGAAAAGTAGGATCTTGTATGAAAAACATTTTGTTTTTCAAGATATCTTGACCAAACTCGGCATTTATTAGTTTTATTATGCTCCTCATATATATGCAAAATCCTATTAAGATCGGACCACTATATCATATTATTAAGTTTTTGTATGGAGCATTTTTTGTTTTTCATGATTTTTCGATTAAACACGGCATTTAAAGATTTCACTATGCTCCCTTCATTTTTGCAAAATCTTATTTACATCGGTTTTTGATTAAAAGCCTTTTTTTTTGTTTATCAATATACCTTGACCAAACTCGGCCTTAACCATTTTCTCGGCATTAAAAAGTTGGGTCTGCAAGGGTATTAGATCGTCGGCATGCCGAAGCCCTTCTTTCTCGTTTTATTATATGTTTATTGTTTTCAATCAAAAATAGCATACATTTTTATTACAACACAGTTGACTTAGATGGAAGGTTTCTATTGTAGTATGCAGAAGGGTATATATGCGATCTTGTTCTCTATTCAATAGGACACCAGCTTCGTGCGGTTGATGTTCCGCAGAGATGAAGAGATTAGGAGGGCGTGCACTTCTAGCGTTGCTCTAAACTATGCTCGTCGGATTTTGCGAGGGTCAATAATAGGCCGTAGTCACTTTAAGGTAGATTTAGACTTGTCACTCACACTTATATCCATCGGTGCAGGTTCGTTGGGCCCATCAAAGTTACAGTTGATGTGGTGCTTTAAAGTTTTTGGTAGCTGTGCATAAAGTCACAGGAAAATTCGTATGTTAAGGTTACATTAAAATAATTAAAATCGAAGAATCCAAACTCTGATTGACTGTCCTACAGACAACATCAATCAGTTGATAATCCCATGCAGCTTGACGAAAATCAAGTTTAATTAGAACGCATGCGCGCGAGGTATCGAACGAGCTAGGCTATTCGATTGCGGTTAACTCTATTTCGTTACCAGATAAAGACTTTTCTTTCACTTCTTTTGTGTCACACCTACGCTTTACGTTCCCAAGCGCGGCTATACTCTACAGAGTAAGATAAAGTATGCACGACACAATAACTCGGTCATTTTAAGCATTAGACAAATATTTTTTGGTCGCTCGCCGTTTGTGTTTAATCTTTAAAGCGCGGGAGCACTTAACGCAGACCGGCCGATAGCTGCTAACGCTCCCTGTAAAAAGGTGGATCTACGTTAAGCAGTATTAACTGTCTCCAATGGCAAAAGTATCACCTGTTCAATCACTATGTCGTGCTTGCGAATATTGCTTAAAAAAATACGTTTGTCTTCAATTTTAATTATAACAGAATAGGTATACCACGTGTAATTTTTGCAATGTTAATACAAAACAAGTAAGAGGTTCTAGTCGGGAGCTCCCGCCTAGGGGATACCCTGAACCCTCTTCTTCCAACAACAAATGCAAATATATAAACCATTCTAGAAGCTACATGTCAAGTTTGGTGACTCTAGCTCTTATTATTTACCAAAATTGCTTAAAAAACCGGATGTCGATATCGATTTTTATCGATTGATTGGAAACGGAGTAAGTTATCGATTATCGGAAACAAACTCGATCTGCGTAGGCCCTAGGAGGACCTACAGCTAAAATTTCAAGTCTGTAGCTCTTATAGGTTCTGAGATCCTTGCGTTGATATATACGGACGGACGGACGGATAGACGGACATGGCTAGATCGACACTGCTATTGATGCTGATCAAGAATATATATACTTTATATGGTCGGAGATGCTTCCTTCTGCCTGTTACATAAATTTGCACAAATACATTTTGCACAAATACAATGTACCCCTTTATATATATATAAGTAGCTCAAACATGAACATAATTTTCGACTGACCGTTCCTATGGAAGCTATATATAATAATAAAACGATGTTGAAAAGTATTTAATTTATATATGAGAAGTATAATAAAACGAATTATTGCTGAGTTTGGTCAATATATCTGGATAAACAAAAAATTTTTCCATACAAGATCCTACTTCTTGAACAATTTCTTCTATGGCAGCAATATTATAAAGTGGTCTTATCTGGCCGGTTCCAAAATATGTACTGCCTGCAATAGAAAGCCGGACATATGTAACATTTCAAGACGATAGCCTTAGGACTGAGAGACTAGTTCGCATATAAACAGACAGACGGATGGATGGAAGGAAGGGCAGACGGGCATGGCTATATCAACTCCGCTGTTGATGTTGATCTAAAATATATAGACTTTTTGGGATCGGATATGTCTCCTCTTATATTGTGGTATGCGCACATATCGAATGCTCACTGTACTCAAGTACTGTACAATATACTAGACTTATAAACAACTTATAGCATACAAACACACTGCAGCACTTTGTTTCAGTATTTACAAGTGCGAGTGAAATATGATCACCCACTTATGCTCCATGTATCATAAATGCAGAGTCAGCGATCCCACGCTGACCGCCTAGCTATGTACATGCATATGTAAGTGCTCATAACATACTCTCTCTCTCTCTCTCTTAGCGCTGTTAACATTAATATATAAGATATATGTATATAATGCAGCCGCTCCGCTGCTGGCATTACCGGCAGCGCAGCTACGCGGCTTTAGCAAAGTTCACGTTAAGAGAAGAAATATCAATTCAATAAAAGAAGAAATGCCAACAACTGAAGCGGACGACTTTTTCATTTAAATGCACTTGGCTGGCTGGACAACGATGGAGCTCACAACAAGCTCTTGTGACAAAATTATAATACCTTATGCAAGGATATAAAAAGGACGTTTATTAGCAGATACAAAAAAAAAATCATTTTATTTACCTAGTGTTTCCAAAGGCGCGTTTGCCTATTTCAACGGAAAACACTATGACTTTAGGCACTTTATGAGTATTTTCGAAAGCTTTCTCTATAATGAGTCGTCATTAACAATGGTTTGCGCAGTTTGCCCAAAACTCATCTGCTTAGTTCACAGTAGTGACCTTTGTGGCTCAACCAGGCTTCCAATCAAAAAGTAGGAAGTTCCGTCCACTCGCAGAAAGTCAACTCATCACCTTATAGGTGGGTCACCTGACGTAAAGCATTCGAAAAGGGTCAGTGTGAAGATATACGCGCGTCAGCAGACTTACCTAAGAGTACAATACATTGCAGTAGCATAATCTCTATATTAAAGCTGTTTGTCCTGACCGACTAATTAGTGATCAGCGCACAGCCCAATCCGTAAGATCTAGGCAGCTGAAAGCGGAATTTTAATCGTGCATGCTATGACGGGGTTTTGGGAAATTCCAGCCGCAAGAGTGGAAAATCGCGAAATATGATTACACCTAAGTCTGTTTTTACACGGTAGATTGGTTCCAGAAGAAGCCGTGTAAAAAAAAACCGTGTAAAAAAAGACATTGATCGTATACAAAATACAAATACAAAAAAGATAGCACTATCGATACTATCGATGGTTTCAGACTTTTTTCTTTCATAAATACTTTTTTGTGATATGAACATACTTCGCAAAAATTAAATTTGACAAAAAAAATTTAAGTACATAAAATTTCAAATCGTGCTAAATGGAATAAAATCGTGTAAAAAAATTAAAAATATTCAATTTTCAAACCGTGTTATATCAAAACCGTGTAAAAAAAGACCGTGTAAAAACAGACTTAGGTGTATATGACATCAGTCTCTAACTAATTTTCAAATATTTCTGTGCGAATTCATTTCGGGGGTGTTTTTACGCTTTTTGGAAAATCCGTTCCTACTCGGTATAAACTGCAGTAAAAGATTTGTTGGGTTAAGTTTCGAGCTAAAATTCATTTGCGAAGATCTTTACGAAAAATCGCTTGAGACGTGCTTTTTGCAGAATCCCAGCAGACTCGGTGGAAAATGCGACTCAAAGAGTTCTAGTTTTTAAAAGTTTGTCCGATTTGCTTCAATCCGCATTTGTGGTAAAATAGAGGAAAATCATTTTATGAAAGATTCTTGTTTATATTTCGATTGGCGTCAAAGTCGTTTTCAGAGATCTTTCTGAAAATTCATGTAGGACGTGTTTCGCACTTTTCTTAAAATCGACCCTTCTTGGATAATAAATGTGGATTAAAAGTTTTATGGCCAATGCATCGGGTGCTAGCTCATTCGCAAAGATCCATAAGAAAATCCATTAGCGGTATGCGTTAGACTTTTTGAAAGATTATATTTTAGAATATTCGTTGGCTGGCTCGAGGTCCGGGTTTGTAAAAACAAACATTAAAACAATTTTACTTAATTTTTGTTTCCGATATATTTCGGTTGCACTAACACCAAGATACAAAAAACAATTAACAATTAGATTACAGATAAACATTTATTTGAACATTTTACATACAATTTTTACACGTCTGCGCTTTTTGACTTGGAGATTCAAACTGTGGCTGTTTGGCTGTTTAAAAGATGTCTGTACAAGTGAGCGCAATTTTCCGTGTGTGTCTTGTAGTTTAGTCGTTTGTTGGTGGGTGTGTTAATTATGTGTAGCATTTCCAATGTGTGTCGTTTGTTGTAGTGTTGTTCTTGTTGTAAGATTGTTGTATCCTCAAAATTTGGCGTGTGATTGCTTCTCATGCATTAGTGCTGTTTTCTGCATATTATTTTGATGTCTTAATTTTAAAACCGATTTATGTTGACTGATCCTTGTTTTTAGTTTCGATTTTGTTGTACCTATGTAAACACTATTGCACTTGTTGTTGTTTTCCCCGCCACATGGTATTTGGTAAATGACGTTGCTTTTGTCAATCATGGGAATTTTAGATTTTATCTTGTTGAAGAACTTCTGTAATGTGTTCGTAGGTTTGTGTGCTATTTTTATTTCTTCTTTGTTGTAACAGTCTGAGTTTGTGAGGCTTTCTGATAGTCGTGGTACATATATTAGGGATTTGTATATTTTATCAGGTTCTCTTGGCTTATTCCTTTCAATTTGTCGTCTTTTTAATAAAGTTTTGATTACGTTTTGTGGCAGCCTGGCAGCGGCTAATGCACGGATCAGCGACTTTCCGCACGCTAACTACATCCCGGTAATAGACGGCGAGGTGTTAGTGTTCGAACAAAGGGACTATTTGAGATACTCAAGTAACCTTTAAGAGTTTAGCAGTATGATAGATGAAACAGAAAAATTGTCCGATTCCTTCCCCCAATCGCATATGCGCAAATTGCTAGACGTCGATACAGTCCACCTAAGAACCCTTTTGTCCGTTCTTAAAGTACACCATAGATTTGCTAGTAGCTTAGACTTTTTAGGGACGGCATTGAAGGTGGTTGCAGGCACACCTGATGCAGCAGATTTCTTGAAGATCAGAATCACCGAGGCGCAACTAGTAGAGTCCAATTCTAGACAGATTACCATAAACTCCGAAACTCAGAAACAGATAAACAAACTGACGGACACCATCAACAAGATTATAAATGCTCGGAAAAACGATCTGGTTGACACCCCACATTTATTTGAAGCACTTTTGGCAAGAAATAGAATGCTAGGCACAGAAATTCAAAATTTAATTCTCACTATTACTTTGGCAAAATCTAACATTCTTAACCCCACAATTCTTGATCACGCTGATTTGAAATCACTAATCGAACAGGACAGTCCAATAGTTAGTTTAATAGAAGCCTCTAAAATAAGGGTCCTTCAGTCCGAAAATATTATCCATATATTAATAGCCTACCCAAAAGTTAAATTCAGATGTAAGAAGGTCACCGTCTACCCTGTATCTCACCAACAAGTCATCCTACGGCTCGACCAAAACACACTGGCAGAATGTGAGGAGGATACTTTCGCTGTCACAGAATGCACTGAGACTACGCACAATACCTTTTGCGAACCGTCTCGACGAGAAACCTGTGCGCGTTCGCTCCACGCAGGAAACACGGCCCATTGCCACACTCAACCCAGCCACCTGAGGGCGATAATGCCCGTAGATGACGGCGTCGTGATTATCAACGAAGCGACAGCCCGCATCCAAACGGACAATGGCGCAGAAGTGTTCGCGACAGGAACACACCTGGAAAAATCTGCAACAATCAACGGCACCGAATTCGTGAACTTGCGAAAGATGCAAAGCAAGCAGCCTGGCATTGTTAGGTCACCACTCCTGAACATCGTCGGCCACGACCCGGTATTGAGCATACCCCTTCTGCACCGCATGAACAACGAAAATTCGCGTGTCATCCAAGGCTTCAAAGAAGAAGTAGATGCCGCAGGCACGCCCAAACTCTGGTTCGCAGTTGGTGTGATCTTGAATGTTGGACTAATCGGCTCACTCATCCCTTTTCTGGTACTAAGGAGAAGACGAGCCTCTATGGAGATACAGAAGGCCATTGACAACTTTAGAATGCCCGAGGACGGTCATCATCCTGAGGGGGGGATAGTTAACAACTAAGTTAAATATTGCACAATGTATTGCCCTAGTTATTAAGTAGCTTTGCATGAATAATGCTGATGCGCCACATTTGAGTTCAGCGCTCTGCGCTAAGAACGACCAACAGTGGTATGCTGACACTTCATATTCGAAGTGAAGCGCTGCGCTGTATGGAATGCTGAGTCGGCTTGTCGACCATGACTTTGTGGCGTGATGCATTGTCGCTTAGGGCATAATCGTACTTATTGTAATCCCCTTAGTTCAGTTTTTGTATTCATCTCAAGCAGCCTTGCCTGCAAATATACTTACTCCGGCCAAAGCCGATAATTAATTGACTTATTATTCAATATTGCTGAGCCACAAGACCAGTAATAAAGGGGAATTGTTTTCCTCCAACATAATCAGCATAATCATCGCACAGGACTAGAGGATCTTCTAACGAGGACGACCCACCTTTACTCCTGCCGAGGACAACACCTAATAATAATTTAGAGTCTAAAAATGGTAATTTCTGAATCTCAACGGCAAAAAGCGCAGACGTGTAAAAAATTGTATGTAAAATGTTCAAATTAATGTTTATCTGTAATCTAATTGTTAATTGTTTTTTGTAACTTGGTGTTAGTGCCCTGAAGACGGTTTGCCGATGTGCAACCGAAATATATCGGAAACAAAAATTAGGTAAAATTGTTTTAATGTTTGTTTTTACAAACCCGGACCTCGAGCCAGCCAACGAATATTCTAAAATATGGAAAGGTCGCCAAAACCATCAGTTTATATTTTAAAATAGCGTCAAAATCGGAGAAGTTGTAGCAGGTACTAACATTTAATATATTACCCTTAAGCGATTCAAAATGGGTAAAGCGGCCATTATTGTTGAAATGTATATAACAGGTATAAGGAGGCACGTATATTCGTTCACGAAACATTACATTATTAAGGGTCAGCCCAATGGCACCTGTATAATGAAACCTCTTTCCTAGCCGGAAACTCATTTGCTAACACTTCGAATAAGCGACTGGCTTATCAATGGCAGCATAACGCAAGTGGCGTTCGCATGCCGTCTTAGGCGACGAACACTTAAGAAGTTATACTTGCTGTAAACAACACAAACAAGGGAAAACATTTTTTCTTTAACTTAAGACAGTTACAGAAATGTATTGTAGTTGTGGGCAGATTATCGATATATTTCAATAGTTTTTGTTGCGGGACGAATAAAGTTATCGATTGTTTTGTATTAAGTATATTCTGAAAGTATGTATTTTTGCCCTCTGAATGTACGGGCACACTGTATTTGGCTTGTTGCCGCCATTACTTAAATGTTAAGCTCATTATTGTCGTGAGTTCGAAGGCCGTAGGAGGAAAAATTGCGGTAAGATTCTGACCGAATATATATATCTAAGTTCTAACCTATGTAATCCGTTCAGAATAAAACACTTGCGCTAGCACGTTTCGCATTACGCTGTCTATATTAACATCGGAGTAACATGGCCGGGGGCCAGGCGTAAACCTTGCAGTGTTCAAATTGCAACTTCACCTTCGTTTGGCACGCGACATGATCTTTTATTCGCAGTTCTTATTGTAAGAAACTGCAAGGGCGACGTGCGCTGGAGACAAGACGTGGTGTAACTTTGGAGTTACAGTGTGCGTACATATACACAGCACAGGCAGGGCCTCCACCTAGTTATAGAGTCACCATTGGTACGCAGCCAGCGAAAAAGAAACCATCTCCGAGCTGAGTAGGATGACAGAATGGTCACCCAGGAAAAGCCCACGCTTGAACGATGGCCAGGAGATAGCTACCACGGCGAGTGGGGCGCAGCCGAAGCGGACAAGTAGAATGGTGAGCACTGCATCACAAATGCAAGTTGGCGCTGTTAGCGCACCACAAAGCCTGGCATCCATCAAGTGTTAATTCGACCGCTGGATAGATGCGCCCAGCGATTCCTGTGGCGAAACGACGATGATCGACGGGAGCCTGATGTTATGAGATGAGGGTAATGACGTTTGGAGCAGCATGCTCGCCAAGCGCCGCGCACTATGTGAAGACCTTGAATGCCCTGCAGTTTCAGGATTCAGATCCTCGCGAGGTTAAAGCTATTTTTGAATGCCACTATGTGGACGACTATGTGGATAGTTTTGATAGTGAAGGCGACGCCATCCCCATATCAACAAGAATAAGAGAAATATATGCAAATGCTGGATTTGATTTTTGCCAGTTTACTTCCAGTTCGCCTACTGTAGCTGACGCGCTGGGCCAACATGGGGCTGCTAGGGAGCATCGGATGGGGCGAAGCTGAAGAAAAGATTCTGGGCATGTATTGGCAACCAGCCACGGACGATTTCAAATTCAACATGAAGTACCACAAAGTACCCCGATGTGTGCTAAATTTGGAGCGTGTTCCTACGAAGAGGGAATTGTTGAGCTTGATCATGTCAACATTCGATCCTCTGGGATTTCTTAGCTGCCCCATGATAATGGAAAGTTACTAATGCGTGAGATTTGGCGACGAAATGTGCAGATGAGAGCGCCCGGGCCTTTAGCAAATGGTTTCAGGATATGAACAACGTGGAAGGATTTCGAAGTTTGCGCCATTACTTCGGCCAAACACCTGTGCGGGCAATACAGCTGCACGTTTTTGTCGATGCTAGCCAGTCAGCATTCGCAGCTGTGACTTACTAGAGGGTCACCTACGACAACAACGACGTGCGAGTATGCTTCGTATGTGCCAAGACGAAGTGTGCCCCAATGAAGACGATGTCAATTCCACGACTGGAATTGCAAGCAGCCGTGTTAGGAACGAAGCTGCTGGACACTGTCAAAACACAGTATAGCGATGCTATACTATGGACTGACTCCAAAACAGTGCTGCGTTGGATAGGCAGCACCCACCGTCGATATAAGCAGTTCGTAGGAAATCGAGTGGGAGAAATTTTGGAGTCAACAAAGGTTTCCCAATGGAGATGGGTATCTACTGCTGAAAATGCAGCAGACGACGCAACGAGGCCGCATTGTCACGTAGACCTCAGCCAACGGTCACGATGGTTAGACGGGCCAACATTTTTGCGGCAGCCGGAAAGCAGCTGGCCGCAATCCGAACCGGGCACGGAACACTAATCCTACGATGATGAAGAAGAGATGCCGATTGAATTTTTTGTATTGGAGCCGTGGACAGAGGACTGAGCTTGAAAGATTCGGTCTCACCGCTACGGAGTGTAAGAAAGCTAAGAACTTGCTGATACGGCGAGCGCAATGGGAAGCGTTCCCTGACGAGGTTCGAGCCTCATACAATGAAGAATCAGTCGGTCCTCGAAGCGACATAAGAGGGCTGGCGCCCTACTTGGATGACAATGGAGTCTTGCGTGCGTATGGCAGGATCGATGCCGCACTGCGCATACCGCATAGTGCGAGAAGGCCAATAATCTTGTCACACCGGCACGCACTGACGGAACTGATTGTGTATCACTTCCATGTGAAAATGAAGCATCAAAACGTGGATGCAACGATAGGCGACATCAGGACCAGATTTTGGATAACAAAGCTGCGTCGACAGTTGCGTACAGTTTTATCTGGATGTAGTGTGTGCAAACTACATAGAGCGCAGCCAGCGCCACCTATAATGGGTCCTCTGCCAGAGGACAGACTGGAGGCCAATGGATGGCCATTTAAGTTTACGGGTCTGGACTATTTTGGACCACTGCTTGTGACTATCGGACGTCGAAAAGAAAAGAGATGGGTCGCCTTGTTTACGTGTCTGAGCTGGCACTTGACCTGTCAACTGATTCCTGCATAATCGTGATCAGGAACTTTCTTTGCCGTCACGGACCTGTACTGAGAAGCCAAAAAGCTCATAGATGTATTCGAGCCGGAGAAAATTCAGGGTGAGCTATCTTCTAGAGGCATTGAATGGATCTTCAACTGCCCAGCGAACCCAGCTGAAGGGGGAGCCTGTGAAAGGATGGTGCAGTGTGCCAAGAGAGTGCTACGACACACAGTAAAGGAGGTGGCACCAAAGCAACACATACTGGAGAGTTTCCTGATTGAGGCCGAGAATGTTGTGAATTCTCGCCCGCTTATCCACTTTCCGGTGTCTGTGGACCAGGAAGCCCCCCTAACACCGAACGATCTACTCAAAGGAGTGGCCAATCTGCCTGACCCGCTACGTGCCACGCAGAGAGTGGCGAAAGCGCATAGTGGAGGAGCTCTACCCTGGACCAGATGGAGTGCCTCGACGCGCCAGCGTGCGCGTGGCGGACAACAATCAAGTGCGACTGATGACTCGTCCCGTGGCTAAACTAGCCATACTGGATGTGAGTGGAGCAGGACCTTCACGGGGCGGGGATGTTGCGGGACGAATTAAGTTATCGATTGTTTTGTATTAAGTATATTCTGAAAGTATGTATTTTTGCCCTCTGAATGTACGGGCACACTGTATTTGGCTTGTTGCCGCCATTACTTAAATGTTAAGCTCATTATTGTCGTGAGTTCGAAGGCCGTAGGAGGAAAAACTGCGGTAAGATTCTGACCGAATATATATATCTAAGTTCTAACCTATGTAATCCGTTCAGAATAAAACACTTGCGCTAGCACGTTTCGCATTACGCTGTCTATATTAACATCGGAGTAACATGGCCGGGGGCCAGGCGTAAACCTTGCAGTGTTCAAATTGCAACTTCACCTTCGTTTGGCACGCGACATGATCTTTTATTCGCAGTTCTTATTGTAAGAAACTGCAAGGGCGACGTGCGCTGGAGACAAGACGTGGTGTAACTTTGGAGTTACAGTGTGCGTACATATACACAGCACAGGCAGGGCCTCCACCTAGTTATAGAGTCACCATTGGTACGCAGCCAGCGAAAAAGCAACCATCTCCGAGCTGAGTAGGATGACAGAATGGTCACCCAGGAAAAGCCCACGCTTGAACGATGGCCAGGAGATAGCTACCACGGCGAGTGGGGCGCAGCCGAAGCGGACAAGTAGAATGGTGAGCACTGCATCACAAATGCAAGTTGGCGCTGTTAGCGCACCACAAAGCCTGGCATCCATCAAGTGTTAATTCGACCGCTGGATAGATGCGCCCAGCGATTCCTGTGGCGAAACGACGATGATCGACGGGAGCCTGATGTTATGAGATGAGGGTAATGACGTTTGGAGCAGCATGCTCGCCAAGCGCCGCGCACTATGTGAAGACCTTGAATGCCCTGCAGTTTCAGGATTCAGATCCTCGCGAGGTTAAAGCTATTTTTGAATGCCACTATGTGGACGACTATGTGGATAGTTTTGATAGTGAAGGCGACGCCATCCCCATATCAACAAGAATAAGAGAAATATATGCAAATGCTGGATTTGATTTTTGCCAGTTTACTTCCAGTTCGCCTACTGTAGCTGACGCGCTGGGCCAACATGGGGCTGCTAGGAGCATCGGATGGGGCGAAGCTGAAGAAAAGATTCTGGGCATGTATTGGCAACCAGCCACGGACGATTTCAAATTCAACATGAAGTACCACAAAGTACCCCGATGTGTGCTAAATTTGGAGCGTGTTCCTACGAAGAGGGAATTGTTGAGCTTGATCATGTCAACATTCGATCCTCTGGGATTTCTTAGCTGCCCCATGATAATTGGAAAGTTACTAATGCGTGAGATTTGGCGACGAAATGTGCAGATGAGAGCGCCCGGGCCTTTAGCAAATGGTTTCAGGATATGAACAACGTGGAAGGATTTCGAAGTTTGCGCCATTACTTCGGCCAAACACCTGTGCGGGCAATACAGCTGCACGTTTTTGTCGATGCTAGCCAGTCAGCATTCGCAGCTGTGACTTACTAGAGGGTCACCTACGACAACAACGACGTGCGAGTATGCTTCGTATGTGCCAAGACGAAGTGTGCCCCAATGAAGACGATGTCAATTCCACGACTGGAATTGCAAGCAGCCGTGTTAGGAACGAAGCTGCTGGACACTGTCAAAACACAGTATAGCGATGCTATACTATGGACTGACTCCAAAACAGTGCTGCGTTGGATAGGCAGCACCCACCGTCGATATAAGCAGTTCGTTGGAAATGGAGTGGGAGAAATTTTGGAGTCAACAAAGGTTTCCCAATGGAGGTGGGTATCTACTGCTGAAAATGCAGCAGACGACGCAACGAGGCCGCATTGTCACGTAGACCTCAGCCAACGGTCACGATGGTTAGACGGGCCAACATTTTTGCGGCAGCCGGAAAGCAGCTGGCCGCAATCCGAACCGGGCACGGAACACTAATCCTACGATGATGAAGAAGAGATGCCGATTGAATTTGTTGTATTGGAGCCGTGGACAGAGGACTGAGCTTGAAAGATTCGGTCTCACCGCTACGGAGTGTAAGAAAGCTAAGAACTTGCTGATACGGCGAGCGCAATGGGAAGCGTTCCCTGACGAGGTTCGAGCCTCATACAATGAAGAATCAGTCGGTCCTCGAAGCGACATAAGAGGGCTGGCGCCCTACTTGGATGACAATGGAGTCTTGCGTGCGTATGGCAGGATCGATGCCGCACTGCGCATACCGCATAGTGCGAGAAGGCCAATAATCTTGTCACACCGGCACGCACTGACGGAACTGATTGTGTATCACTTCCATGTGAAAATGAAGCATCAAAACGTGGATGCAACGATAGGCGACATCAGGACCAGATTTTGGATAACAAAGCTGCGTCGACAGTTGCGTACAGTTTTATCTGGATGTAGTGTGTGCAAACTACATAGAGCGCAGCCAGCGCCACCTATAATGGGTCCTCTGCCAGAGGACAGACTGGAGGCCAATGGATGGCCATTTAAGTTTACGGGTCTGGACTATTTTGGACCACTGCTTGTGACTATCGGACGTCGAAAAGAAAAGAGATGGGTCGCCTTGTTTACGTGTCTGAGCTGGCACTTGACCTGTCAACTGATTCCTGCATAATCGTGATCAGGAACTTTCTTTGCCGTCACGGACCTGTACTGAGAAGCCAAAAAGCTCATAGATGTATTCGAGCCGGAGAAAATTCAGGGTGAGCTATCTTCTAGAGGCATTGAATGGATCTTCAACTGCCCAGCGAACCCAGCTGAAGGGGGAGCCTGTGAAAGGATGGTGCAGTGTGCCAAGAGAGTGCTACGACACACAGTAAAGGAGGTGGCACCAAAGCAACACATACTGGAGAGTTTCCTGATTGAGGCCGAGAATGTTGTGAATTCTCGCCCGCTTATCCACTTTCCGGTGTCTGTGGACCAGGAAGCCCCCCTAACACCGAACGATCTACTCAAAGGAGTGGCCAATCTGCCTGACACGCTACGTGCCACGCAGAGAGTGGCGAAAGCGCATAGTGGAGGAGCTCTACCCTGGACCAGATGGAGTGCCTCGACGCGCCAGCGTGCGCGTGGCGGACAACAATCAAGTGCGACTGATGACTCGTCCCGTGGCTAAACTAGCCATACTGGATGTGAGTGGAGCAGGGCCTTCACGGGGCGGGGATGTTGCGGGACGAATTAAGTTATCGATTGTTTTGTATTAAGTATATTCTGAAAGTATGTATTTTTGCCCTCTGAATGTACGGGCACACTGTATTTGGCTTGTTGCCGCCATTACTTAAATGTTAAGCTCATTATTGTCGTGAGTTCGAAGGCCGTAGGAGGAAAAACTGCGGTAAGATTCTGACCGAATATATATATCTAAGTTCTAACCTATGTAATCCGTTCAGAATAAAACACTTGCGCTAGCACGTTTTGCATTACGCTGTCTATATTAACATCGGAGTAACATGGCCGGGGGCCAGGCGTAAACCTTGCAGTGTTCAAATTGTAACTTCACCTTCGTTTGGCATGCGACAGTTATCTATAGCCTGTGGTCATGACTGAAGATTTATATATTATGGGGTCGATAATATCTTCTTCAATAAGTTAATTATCTGCCACGGCTTTAACATTTTTCAGTAGTTTTTGAGTGAAATCTTTAATGGAGATGTAGCCAAGATTGAATATGAAAGTGGGGTTTTTCTTGGATGGAGTATAGCATAACGCTTAAAGGTTGACAAGAAGATTGCCAGAAAACAGATTTTCTTCACTGTGTAGAACAGATGGTAAATACCGTATCATTTAATTGTACTCGTTAACAAACTGAAAAGAGAACATTGGTTTTAAGCCAATTACATATGTACATATGTCTATTTTTTTCGTTACTACTACCACTAACCACACAATGCATAGATACACCAAACAGCGTTTTAATCGAATCGAATCAAAGACCGTGCCCGTCGCAAAAATTTACGCACCCATTAATTAAAATCTCTCTGTCTCACGACAAACCCTTGATCGGCTCATTCGCACACATTTGTGTGTGTGTAGAGCTCGAAATTCAGAAATCTTAAAAACTTCAAATCTTGTCAAATTTGCATCGGGCAGGCAGGCAGGTAACCAAAACGCATAAGTTCTTCCATCCATATAGAAATGTGTGTAAGTGTGCGTGCTTGGCCGGCCCAAAAAGTTATGAAGCACACATGCCTTCGCTCAGGTACCCTTCCCTTATAACAAGCATGGAAAAAAGCAATTTTGATGAACAGGCCAAACCCTTTTATAATATCAACCAACTGCTTCCTCTAAAGAGTGTGCGTGTGTACAAGTAGCAAGTCGCAATTTTTGGTCTTTTCTTAGAGCTTTTTTTAAGGAAAATAGATCCCTACAGTAAACAGAAAATAAATATAAATATTTCGCTTAGGTCAATTTATTGTTTATTTAATAAATATAGATCAGATTCTTTTCATTATGCCTGACTGGAATGTGTGTGCCTATTGTTACCACGGGCACAAACGCCTCAAAATTGAAGAAAGGCCTCTGGCCCGCGACAAACGCCCTGATCTTCTTATTCGCACATCAACACAACACAAACATATTTATGTATGTGTGCAGATCTCGGGTTTTTGTGAGAAGCTATGCAGGGAGAAGCTATGGGCTGGAGGATTTAAAATGAAATACATATATTGAGAAAAAGCATCAGCCGTAACGATGTCGTGCGCTGAGCGAGATGCGGCTTCATATGTTGAAAATTAAAAAATGCGAAGTTTCCTTAATTCTCATTTTGAAATAAATTGAGGTTACGATATATGAGGCTCAAGGCCAATATTCCTTTCACCAGATTTAAGTTCGCAATCAGTTGCATTCAACTTATTATTCTACGTTTTCTAATTAAGCAGCGTCCAAGAGTGAGGTGATACATTGCGAAGATCAGGCAACGGTAAAGTAAGGTAACCAATTTGTAGAGAATTGGAATATACAGTACAAAAAACTCAAAGACATTTGAATTATGAAAACTTTATTTTATTTCTTGTAAAGAGTTATTAGTTTTGTACAATATATAATTTTCGGCATATATTACCTTAACCAATCTATGATTGCACACGTAAGAGGCTCTTGTGGGGAGCTCCTGACTCGGGGATACCCTAAGCCTTCTTCAATCAACACTTCATTCAGCTAGCGTTACGAGCTTAATCAGCTTAATCAGTAATACAAATAAATTTAAAAAAAATTGTTTCCCCAATAAGGCTCGAACTCGTAACGGACTGCACTACTTGCTACCGCCTCTACTCTACAGCCATAGGTACTTTTTTTCTTTTTAATTTATCTTTATCACTACAAACGAGCGCGTAGCGCGAGCTGCATTTGGTGTTCGAATAAAAGGGTTCAGGGTATCCCGTAGTCGGGAACTCCCAACTAGAACCTCTTACTGGTTTTTCTTTAATAGCTATGCTTGTGTAATTACACATTATATATGTGAATTAATAAAATAAACATGAGTACATGTTTTATTTTAACCGATGGGTTGGGTTGTTGATAAAAATGTTTGCGACAAAGAAGGCAATAAAATAAATCGCCTTGTTGTCGACTTTAGGAAGCTAAATAAGCGAACTATTGCCGACAAATACCCAATGCCCAACATACCAATGATTCTGGCAAATTTGGGTAAAGCCAAATACTTCACTACACTGGACGGTTATCCGGTTATCAACAAATTTTTTGGCCGAGCAGGACCGAAAAAAGACTTCCTTCTCCGTAAACGGCAGGAAATTTGAGTTCTGTCGACTACCGTTCGGATTAAAGAATGCGGCACGCATCTTTCAAAGAGCGATCGAACTGTAAAGCGTGCTATGTTTACGTGGATGGCGTTATAACGTTCTCTGAAAATTATGAAATGGTTCTGAAAAGCCTGTGTGACGCTAAAATGAAAGTTTCCACAGAAAAGACTCATTTTTCAAACAAAGCGTAGAATACCTGGTAACCATTAGCGGTGCAAAGACCAACCTCTCATTCTCAGATACCCGGATTTCAGAAAACCATTCACGATCACCATCACGGTGACTTCAACAACATTGAAAGGAAGTTAAACACACTATGCTATCAATGAAACAGAATTATTGGTCATTCTCTAGGCACTAGGTAAATGGCAGCACTACCTATACGGCACAATGAACGCGAAAATTGAAAGATGGAAGGCGTATATTGACGAACATAACGCAAAAATCCACTACAAGCCGGAGTAAGAAAATTTCGTGGCAGATGCCCTGTCGCTACAGAATGTGAATGTTCTGCAGGATGAAATTGGGTCCGACGCGGCCACAATTCATAGTGAACTATCGTTCACTAACACAATAGAACCGACAGAAAAGTCTTTGTATTGTTTAGGAAGCAAGTAGTTTAAGAGGAGGCACGCTTTCCCCTAAAGCGAAATTTGATACAGATGATCCATTTTAATAATATGCGTCATGTTTTAGATGCGGTCAAAGCAGTAGTCAGTCCGAACTTGGGCAATGCGGTCCTTTGCAATCTGCCAACGCTGGCAAGCGTCTAGGATAAGTTAGTTAAAAGTTTCCCATTGACATAATTTTGGAACTGCAAACATATGGTAACCGACATAACTGACAACAAGTAAGAGGTTCTAATCGGGAACTCCCGACTAGGGAATACCCTGTGCCCTGTTATTCCAACACCAAATGCAGCTCGCGCTAGTAGATAGAGAGTAGCGGGGAGGTGGCGATAGGTATAAAATGAAAGATAATTGATATATATAATATTCTAGAAGCAACATATCAAGTTTGGTGACTCTAACTCATAATATTTACTCAATTTGCTCAAAAAACAGGATGTCGATATCGATTTTTATCGATTGCTTGGAAACGGGGACAGTTGTCGATTAGCGGAAACAAACTCGATCTGCTTACGCACTAGGAGGACCTACAGCTAGCTCTTATAGGTTCTGAGATCCTTGCGTTCATACATACGGACAGACGGACGGACGGACAGACGGACGGACAGACAGACAGACATGGCTAGATCGACTTGGCTATTGATGCTGATCAAGAATATATATACCTTATGGGGTCGGAGATGCTTCCTTCTATCTGTTACATACATTTACATTTTTCACAAAAACATTCTACCCCTATTACCCATTTTTATGGGTTCAGGGTATAAAAACAAACAAAGGGAGATAGAAACTGCGGAAATTAATCGCGCGCACAAGGCTGCACAAAAAACGTTATTCTGATTTTAGGGGAACCCTATTTCCCAAAAATTACAAAATTAGCCAAGGAAATTGGGGCCAACTGCATAATTTGCGCTAAGGCTAAATATGGCAGATAGCCGAAGAAACGAGTTCTTGGAGCGACCCCAATGCCGTCATACCCTGGCGAAATGAGTCACATTGAAACGAAATTGTGAAATTTTCACAATTTGCAATGGTGCAACCGGTAGTTTCACGTTCGATAGCAGACGCTGAAACACCTATCGTCCAGCTTATGAACTTTTTTCCCGACTCTAAAATCACATACTGCCATAACTCTTTGTTAAAAGTCAAACCCTACCTTAGACTAAATGTTGTAAGCGCGCCACCGCTCCACAGTTTCTCAAACGGTCAGGTAGAACGTATTCATAGCACTTTGCTGGAATTCACAAGATTCAGAAAGTTTGAGAAGAGAATCGACGACACTGTAGAGTATATTTGAACACTGCACTCCGTAACGGGCAAGTCACTGATCGAAATAATACACGCATGTACTGATGAGCTCAGGGAAGCGGTCAGATGTAAAATCGATAGGTCTCAACACATTTAGATACAGTTAGAAACAACCCGCGCACACAGAACAGGGTATTTGATGTAGGAGGAAAGGGTTTTTGCCAAGACCAACAGAAGGCTAGGAAAGAAAGTAACCCCCTTTTGCACAGAGGAAACTGCCCAATCAGAAAGGATCGTCTGTTCTCATTAAGGGGAGGATTGTCCATAAGGACAACCTAAGGTATTAGCGATGTCTCATCCTAAAACATTTATATTTTCTTTTTAGGCTAGTAATAGAACTTTAAACAACATTATAATTTAGCTTACTGATTCTTTACAGGCTCGTGGGTATACTCTTCACCTTAGTAGCCATAGCGAACGATCGGATCACCAACTACTCCCATCCCCATTACATTCCCGTTTTAGACGGCAATGTGTTTGTATGGGAACAATATAGCTATAGAAGGCATTCAAGTAACTTGACCGACTTTGCAAATATAGTAGATGACACCGCAAAAATGTCCGAACTGTTTCTACAATCGCATATGCGAAAGCTATTAGACGTAGATATATACATATACGAAATCTCTTGTCCGTTTCGAAAGTACACCATCGATAAGCCAGAAGTCTGGACTTCCTAGGCACTGTGTTAAAAGTCGTTGCGGGCACTGCGGACGCCGCTAACTTCGAAATGATAAGAATGTTTGAGTCACTGTTAATAGCGTCAAACAATAGACATGTAGTGATTAATACAGGAACTCAAAGACAGAAAACAAGCTTACCGATACGGTAAACAAAATTCTTACAGCAAGAAAGGTCGATTTGTTTGACACTCCGTATTTATATGAGCCGTTTTTGGCCAGAAATATAATGTTAATCGCTGCAATCTAAAACTTAGTTCTTACAATCACACTCGCCAAATCAAGAATTATAAATCATACCATTTTCGATCATTATGATTTGGAATCAATTTTCACTGAACAACTCACAGAAGTCCCAATAGTTAGTTTAATTGAGGTATCAGACATTAGTGTTTTTCAGTCCGATAGCATCATCCATTTACTAATAGAACATCCCAAGGTAAAATATATTTGCAAGAAGGTCGTTATTTTCCCGGTTGCCCACAACAACACCTAAATTACTTCAACTGCAGGACGATACCGTGGCGGAATGCGATGATGGAGGTTCAGGAGGCTCCGTCCTGTGCCACACTCAGGCCAACCACCTAAATCCCATCACCTTGGTGGACGAGGGCATCATCATTGTCATCGAGCAACCAGCAAGGGTCAGTACAAATGACGGACCAGAGATGGCAATAAGCGGCACAAATCTGATCACCTTCGAGCGCCTGGCCACCAGGCATAGTGGCTTTACTTTTGTTGAATATCATTGGTCACGACCCGGTACTAAGCCTGCCATTGCTACACAGGATGAACGAAAACAAACACCAAGTCATCCAGGAACTCAAGGATGGTGTGGTGGCTGACAGGTCGCCCAAATACTGGTTCACTGCAGGCGTTGGCCTCAGCCTAGCTCTCAGAGGTTTCATCCTCCTCTGCCAATGGAGGAGGGGAAGGCTAGATTCGAAGGAAGGCTTTTTTATTACAAGATGACTGAGGACGGTCATCACTCTGAGGGGGGAGTAGTTAATGAGTGCCCCTCGCACATTGCAGTTCTGTATTGTATAAGCAATTTATGCAGTGGCTAACAATTGCGCGCATGGTGCTGATGCAGCAAATGCTACAGTTCAGCGCCCTGGTCGCAACGGTCATGTTGAGTCGGCTTGCCGGCTGTAGCTTTGTAGCTTAAGAATATTTGTATCTTTTGCTTAGTTTTGGCCCCAGCTCGCTGAGGGCCCTAGATTCTGTTCTGTTAAGATTGCTGAAATCGATAGTACCGACAAATAAACATTGCTCCGACCATCGCCGTAAACACATTACTTTTATTGCTGAGCCACAAGTCCAGTATTTAACAAATTTGAATCGAACTTAGATATCCATTGAGAGCCCAGCACCGGGAACCCTTTAAGAAGGAAGTTTTCGACACCCATAAGTGGACCATCGCGGACCGGAATACTTAATTTGTATAAAGAAAATCTTGCAGTTTGCACTAGTTGTCGCCGTCAATATAAAAACACCTTTTTCTTTCATTACTTCTGTTTTTCTTAACCGATCTTGATGCAACTTTCAGCAGTAGATTTTATTGTGCTATCGAATATTCGTATATTATTAAAAAGACAATGGCTTTAAAATGATGACATACATTTTTAGGTGGTTCCAATTGATTTATTTATTTAATTTATAGCTACGGAGTGATAGCGGGGGTGACAATAGCAATAAATTGAAAGGTACCTGACCTGTAATATTCTAGAAGCTACGTGCCAAGTTTGGTGACTGTATCTGTATATGGAAACGGAGAAAGCTATCGATGATCGGAAACAAGCTCGTAGTGACGTTCTTTTCCAACCCAAAGGATAATTGACAGTTTTAGCCAATGTATTTTGAGTATGTGCGGAAATTCGTTACATTGTAAGCTTCTCTTTACGCTTAGTTTTTATAAACCCACGCCAATTGGCGTCAAGCCGTTGCATTTTCAGGAATCCAAAAGAGGAGACTTAAGAAACTCAATTGATCAAGCCATTTTATTAATAGAATTAATTTATGCAGACTTAGATTTCCATTGTTTGTTCTTTCTGAAATTTAAGGTGGATAAAAGCGCGATTTGACTTACTGTTTTTTCAAACTTTAAAATTACTTTCCTGGTACCAGTATTGAGTTAAAGCGTCAGCAATCTCGAATATACCAGTAACTTTTCGAACAACACATTTAATATGTCGTTTTTCTGTAGTGCACTTATTATTGTTCTAGTGTATAGTATAGTTGGATGAAGAAATAACTTATTCCAAAAAAAAGAGGAAGTGTACAACTTCTGATTCCTTAATGTACAAGTAGATGGTATTATATAATTATATGATAATAAAAAAATGTGGTCTAGTCAAAAGTGACCGACTAGGAGACCCCTGAACCTTCTTTAATAAATTGAAATATACTTGAGCTGTATATACTATTCTGGATGATACACGTCAAATTTTGGAGATCCTAGGTCCTAAAACAGGATTTTAGTTAAAAACAGTGTTTCGACAACTAATTTGATCGATTTCTTGGAAACGGGACAGATTAAGATTGCTTGGAAACGGGACAAGTTATCGATTATAGAAAACAAAATTGTGCTGCGTGAACATTGTAGGAAGACCTACGTTAAAATTTCAAGTTTCTAACTCCCTATAGATTTTGGGATCGATACACACGGACAGACAAACAGACGGACATGCAGAATATATATATTTTTATCATTTTATATAGGCTTAGTGTATAAAGAATGTTCTACCTCTTCAGGTGTCGAACTGGCACCACCTCCAACAGAGCGAACTTTTTCCTATTGCCTTATACCTTATACCTTCTATTTATATAAATAAAAAATACAAATACTGCAAAGGTACTAGGGTCCTCCTACAGTTAAATTTTGAAGTCTTAAGGTGTTACGGGTTCTGAGATCGACGCGCTTATACATACGGACAGACGGATATAGTTAGTGCGACTCGACTATTGATGCAGGCCTTGTAGTCAGGAGACTCCCTGAATCCCACCCCGAGCTGCCGACATAAAAAATCTAGCTTTCTTTTACACATATATGCATGCAAAAATTAAATTAAGGCATAAATGCGGCATCCAAATGTTTGTTAATACCGAAGCTTTAAAAATGAGTTTTTTGTTCCATTTTGTGGTAAGCGGAGGACGTATCCAAAAAGTCAAACATTCTGGATCAGTGTATACTATACCAAATTTCTCTGGGCTTTTTCTTTTAGGCTCCGAGATATTCCACAAAAACCCGGATTTCGATCTCGATTTTTATAGATTTTTTGGAAACGAGGTAAGTTACACTTGGTTGCAGTTGTGTCTATTACGAAACCTATTGTTTTTATACATATGTGTTCTACATCTAAAAAAAAACACTTGAATTCAGCAGCTGTCGCTGAGTAAGTCCCGCCCCTGACCTCGACAGCGAACTCCCTGCCTCTTAGGAATGACACTAGCGCCCATCAAAAAATTTTGGCAAGCCTCTCTTGAACTTGACACAGCGGCACTAAATACATACGTATACTTTCTTAACTTGCTCATTTTTCGTTTTCAATCCAGGCGAAGCAGGGAGATTGTTTTGAGCCATAGCGCAACTCTTGTGTGTAAGCTTATAAATAGGTAGCGGAAATACACGGCTTTGACCAAGTATTGTACATAGAATTCTGTCAACCGCATTTCTCATCCAAGAAGGGAAGAAAAAATGTATACAGCTGGTTTCCGTCAATTTACGACAATTTCGGATGGAATTTTTAAAATCGCTGAAACACGAATTCATTAAGATGAAATTTGGGGCTTTAAAAGTATGTTTTTGGCCGATCGGATGCAACTTTAAGCTTCCCCCAAACGTTTAGCGAAATGTGTGAAACACGTCTCAAATGCATTTTTGAATAAATCGCATAAAATAATTTTCAAGACGAAATAACGATAAAGTACTTTCATAGAACCTTTTTCCGCCGAACAAAATTTTCAAAATCGCTGAAACACGTTTTCAATAAGTTCTTATGTAGGGCTTTGAAAATATGTTTAAAGCAAAATGGACAAATCTTAAACCTACACGCAAGAAACCTTTGAAACTGCGAAAAAGGTGAAAAAGTCTCAAATAATTTCTTCGTAACGATCTTTGATAATGAATATAAACGCGAAACTTCAACGATTAACTCCTTGAACCCCATTTTCACCAAGGGGGAAGGCAGTTTTCAAAAAGTGTGTGCAACCCCTCGAATTAATTGAAAAAAATATGTTTGAAAAGAGTTTGTGGCCGATGGGATGGTAATCAAAAAAGTTTCATTCCACCGTTTAACGCAGTTTTTAAATATGGTAAAAATGTTAGCTTTTTTCCTAGCTATTACGGCTTGGTCCGTTGATCACCAATTACTGAGTCAATCATTCACTCAGTCAGGACAAATAATTATATATATATATACATAAATATATATATATATATATATATAGATAACTAATAACTACGATAAATAAACTTGTTATACCCTGAACCCATATGGGGGAATGGGTATGAAAAATGTATGTAAAAGGCGGAAGTAAGCATCGACGACACCGTAAAGTATATTTTTAACGTGTCGGTCTAGCCATCGCCGTCCGCCTCTACCGAAGTTGCAAATACAAATTGCTAAAACAACACCCGGCTGTCTGCAGCTACTTCTGCCGATACCCAAAATTCAAACAAAAATAATCAAAACAAGCGACTCGACAATGAAACAACCACACCACTAATTCTATCATTGCTATACCTTTTCGGTTTCAGGCTATAGTCTATGATCTTAGCTTCTGTACTCTTTTAACACATTGTTGTTTTTTCTATGTCTTCTTCTTCTCCACTCGCTTTCAACTTGCAAGCAGCCCGGCAGATTTTTATAATATTTTTTTTTTTTGACCAGCAAGGCAGCCTTTCTCAAAATAAGGTATTTTAACTATTGATAAGGACTGTAACCAAATACCTCTAACCTTCTTATATATACATTTTTATTCAATGTCTGAGAAAAATATAATTTCGTGTTTAGTGTGCAACTATTGGTACATAATTACATAAATAGTTGTTTTTTCTTTAAATATAATATTCCATTTCTTTGGTTGTTGGCATGTGTGTCTCAACTCACACCTCTTGGTTCAATTTATTTAAATTTAAGAAGTTTGCAATAGTCTGTTGCGCATGTGACGTGGCGATGTGTGTTTCGACGCAAGTATACCTCGCACTATCACTGTCCTACCTACCATACCAGGCCGCAGCCTCGTGCTACCTCTTCTAGCGGGCCGGAGCCTCGTACCACCCCCGCTATCGGGCTTTGGCCACGCACCAACTACACTATCGGGCCTTAGCCACGCACCAACTACTCTATCGGGCCTTAGCCACGCACCAACTACACTGACCCCCCTAGGTTAGGGTGAACATTGTCCATTTCCGATGTTTAGCACAAATATAACCGCCCGAGATTACGAAGGTCTGCTTTTAAGTTAATTATGGAGACTGCATTCACTTTATTCACAACTTTTATTATATTCTACCCTAACGAACTTCCTAGCCTAAGGCCCTGCCGCACTGTCTTGGAGCCCTAGCGCTTCGCTATTCACTTCACGTTTTTTCGGTATTTCCAAAGTGCCGGCTCGCTCGCTAGCGAGCCATGCGCTTGCCTCGGCCGCTCAATTTCGCTGCGAGCTTTCGCAACTTCGCTTCGGAGCTTTCGCTCTTCGCCGCCGAATCGAAGCTGCGCTCTCGCAGGCGGTGTTGAACAACCGATCAGCAACGCACGGTTGTAGCGGCGGCCGAAGGTTAAATTCAAACTATCAACGGCTACTTGCCCCTAACTAGGCACTTATTCCAATAATACACAGACTATGTGGTTAATGGCTCCTTGCCTTTTAACTTAATTATAATATCCGCGGCTTCTTGCCTTTTAACTTAATTATAGTATCGGCGGCTTCTTGCCTCTTATAAATCTATTACCTTATGCTACTACATTTTATGCTTATAAACTATGAAAAATATCCAATAATACTGCCAATAGCTCCTTGCCATGGCCTTGGCGATCCTTGCCGTGAGTTCACAACTGTGGGGAGGCTAATTCAAGTAGCCGCCTCACACCCCCCCTTACTTCGGGCAGGTGACGGTAACGTCGCCTCTGGCGTTTAGCGTCACGCTGTAGTCTTCCTTTCCATCAGACACGTGGAAGCGCGTGCGTCGGCATCGGAAGCGGCGGACCCGCGCTTTTTTTGCGATGGGTTCCACCACGTCCGAGGATAACGGGGTTCCGCGGGGAAACACCCTCCAACCCGAAGGGGTGGAATCTGGCATGGGTTTCCTGGCGGGGCTCTCGACAACTTCTGTCAGCGTGAGGCTCCTCGACGCGACCTTAGGGTCGGCTTTGCGGGCGTCCGTCTCGGCATCGATGTCGGGTTCCTCCTCGAGTACCGATTCGAGGCTGGTGTCCCACCCGTCGATACCGTCGAAGAGGTCTACGATGTCCTCCCACAACTCTCTCTCGGTGGGGGTCTTCGTATCGCTCGGGGAAGGAGCCTCGGTCGCATCACCCGACTTGGGTGATGGAGGCGTCGCCATCGCGTCTTCGTCCTCGGACCATACTTCGCCCAGGCCCGCCTGGCGAGTGGCAAAGGATGCCTTTGCGAATGGCGCCTCACTCTCTTGGCCGAACCACGCTTCCTCCAATTCCCTCCGCGAAGTGGTATCTGATGTTTCGGCGCGTGTTACGGGCACGAGTGCGGGCATTGCTTCCTCGCGACCGAACCATGCCTCCTCCAAATCTTCTTGAGAGCCGGAAACCGGCTCTCCGGTACAGGTCATGGGCACGAGTGGTGGTGTCGCCTCCTCATTTCCGCCTCGTCGCTCTTCCACGACCATCTGGCAGACTGAGATTGGGGTCAGCCAGGGTTCGGAATGTTGTTCCCGACGACTGCTCATGGCTCCGCAGCTGTGGTTATCCTTCCCAGGCTGGGAAGGACCCTCCTGGCGTTCGCGGGGCGAACGCGGCACGCGCAGCTGCGGGCCTCCGGGCTTCTTGGTCTCGGAGCGAGGTTTCTTCTGTGCCGGTGTCGACGTCCCCTCTAGACTGGGCTCGCGTCGACTCCCACTTCGACGGCGCTTGCTAGGCGTAATCGTCCGCCAGGGCCTTCCCCTGTGTTCACCCTTCCCCACTTCGAGGGCCCAGGACGGGGCGCCCTAACCTCCTCGGGAACCTTCGGCAGGTAGCGCAACGTCACCCGGGGAAATTGGCTCTTGGGGTCTACCTCTGATCGATGGGTGGTGAAACGGTGGCGGAATGCCGGTTCGTCGTCCTCGTCTTCCGTCAGCGGCTCATAAGCCGACGTGGGCTTCGGTTGCGTCGGGTTCCTTTCCGCGGTGGGATCCGGGCTACGGCTGATCCAGTCCGCTTTCGTGCGGGCCACTGGGACGTTGCTTGCTGCCTCCGTCGGGGACGCTTCCGTCTCTGGGGCCGACGGGGAACTTCCCTCCCCCTTTGCGTCCATCACCGTGGATCGTAAGGTGGCGAATTCCGCAAACGGCGCCTCCACGAACATGGTCGTGACTTCGATGGCCATCAGCATGACCATCCCGTCTAGTCTCTCCATGACGTTGGTCCGCTGTGAGTACAGGGTGTGATGGAATTGGCGAGGTCTTCCTCTTGCCGTCCTCTTCCGCAGTACTCGCGACCCTGACGGGGGTCACGCGAGTGATCTCCAGTGCCGGGCCAAGGGAAGGGTTCAGTATCACTGCTGCTGTCGTCATCCTCTGATGATATGGTGATAGTCTCGGGTTCCATCTGTAAATTTGACTTATTGGTTAACTTATTCGTTACTTATTGGTTAATGCCCTATCCTCCCAGTGCGGCTGACATTTCATTCTAATTATGCTACTAGTGTTAGTCTAATCTACATTTAATACGTTTGTTGCGGCTTCGCCTACTCGGGGGCATCCCTGTGCCCTGGGTCTTCCCCTCCGTCCTCAGTTGTCCCTCGGTAGAATGGTTTCAGCTGCGAGATGTTGGCCACCCTCGTCTTATGTTCGCCCGGCCTCGCCAGGCGCACAATATTGGGGGATATGAATTTGACGATCCTATAGGGGCCGTCAAACCTAGGTGCCAACTTCGCTGCGAAACCCTCGGCGGCGTTGGATAGCTGGTGCTGTCTTAACAGGACCATCGAGTCCAACGAAGGCCGCCACTCTCGTCTCCTCAAGTTATAGTGTCTGCCCTGGTCCTTTGATGCACGCTGGAGATTGTTGTGAACGATATAAAAGATTTCTTTTAACCTATCCGCCTTTGTCCTAGGGTCGAACGCAATAGTTGCGGACCCCGGAGTCACCTGATCATATAAAGCAGCCGGCAACCGCGGCTCCCTTCCCTGCTTCAGGAAAGCGGGACTGAATCCGGTCGAATCCGCCACGCTTGTATTGACCGCCAGCGATATCTCGGGCAAGAGTTCGTCCCACGAACTCTGGTGGCCCTCGATAAATTGCGCTATCGTGGTCTTCACGGTCCTGTTGGTCCTCTCGGTAGGATTTTCTTGCGGACAATAAGGGGCGGTGTACTGGACCTCTACACCCAAGGACTCCAGGAAAGCCTTGAAACTCCGGCTTGTGAATTGTACCCCGTTGTCGCACACGAACTTCTTGGGCACCCCGAATCGGCTCAAAATCCTCTCCCGGAACGCTGTTTGCAGGTGTGCTGCCGTGGCTCCCCTGAGGGAGTCCTGAGGGACTAGCTCCACCCATTTCGAGAAAGCATCATGGAACACCAGTAGCATGGTGTTGCCATGTTTCGACCGTGGCAGGGGCCCGACGAAATCCGCACAAAGTATTGCCATCGGCTCTGCCACCTGCCTCGTCAGCATGCGTCCAGCCGGTTAGAGTTGCTCACTCTTGAACTTTTGGCAGGTTTCGCAACACTTCACGTACTTGGCGGCGTCTCGGAACATACCCGGCCAGTAATACCTTTGGGCTAGCCTCGACACTGTTTTCCTCACTCCTTGATGCCCGGCCGTGGGGGCATCATGGCATTCCGCCAATACCCTCTGCCGTTGACCACTGGCCACACATAGCTTCCAGGGAATGTAATCTTCGTCGTCCGTCCGGTGGCCCAAATGTCTATATAGCTGTCCATTTTCTTCTGCGTAGTCCGGGAACTTGGCTGGCTCTTCGGCGATCCTGGCACGCATACTCGCGACCCATTTGCAGGGCGGCTCGGCCACCACTGCTTGCTGACAGGTCTCTAGAGGATGTCTTGATAGTGCGTCAGCCACGACGTTGAGCTTCCCTCGTCGGTAGTGAACGTCGAATTGGAATTGTTGCAGTTCCAATGCCCATCGCGCGATCCTTCCTGACGGGCTCTCGATAGAATTAAGCCACTTTAGGGCCAAATGGTCCGTTATCACGTCGGACCGGTACCCTTCTAGGTAGCAACGCAGCTTCCGTATCGACCAAACGATTGCCAGGCACTCTTTCTCGGTGGCGGAGTAGTTCACTTCGGCCTTCAGCAACTTTCTGCTCGCGTACGCTATGACCCGCTCCTGCCCTTCTATCGTCTGCGTCAGCACTGCGCCGAGGCCGTACTCGCTCGCGTCAGTCTATAGGACAAATCTGGCGGAAAAGTCTGGACAAGCCAACACAGGGGCAGTCGTCAAGCTGTCCTTCAATTGACGCAATGCCTCCTCCTGTTCTTGATCCCATGCCCATTTCCGCCCCTTCTTTAAGAGCGCTGTTAGCGGCTGTACCTGAGTCGCGAAGTTGGGAACGAAGCGCCTGTACCATGACGCCATCCCAAGACACTGCCGCAACTCCTTACAATTTGTCGGGGCCCTTAGGTTACGTATCGCCTCTACCTTCTCTGGATCGGTACGTACTCCTTCCCCACAGATGACATGTCCTAGGTAGACCAACTTCTCCCGGAAGAAACTGCACTTCTTCCTATGTGTGGATTTGAGCCATTGCTCCTAATCCCTCCGTTCTTTGGCACACATCCACCGTGCCGCCTGCATGACCAGCGTAGATCTGCCTTTGCAGGTCCACGCGCCGCCGTTTGGGCTCCTTAAGCTCTCGGCCCAACCCCGAATGAGACTCATCTTTTACTTCCTTCTTTTTCTCCTTTTCCGTCGGTTGCCAAGCCGGCACTCCCGTTCCCTGACGCGCGAGGCCTTCTGCCGACTTCTCTCTCCTCTGCTGCCGAGCAGGTGCTCCCCTTTGATGACCTGGGAGGCCTTCCCTCGACTTCTCTCCACTATGCTGCCGAGCAGGTGCTCCCTTTTCATGACCTGGGAGGCCTTCCTTCGACTTCTCTCCACTCTGTTGCCGAGCAGGTGCTCCCTTTTCACGACCTGGGAGGCCTTCCTTCGAGTCCTCTCCACTCTGTTGCCGAGCAGGTGCTCCCTTTTCATGACCTGGGAGGCCTTCCTTCGACTTCTCTCCACTCTGTTGCCGAGCAGGTGCTCCCGCTCCTTGACGCGTGAGGCCTTCTTTCGGCTCTTTCCCGGTTCCAGGCCCCGCGGCCGGAGACGTCACGTCCTCTAGGATCAGCTCCGCCTTGCCGCAGCGTACTGTAGTGCCCATAGCACCCAGGAAGTCCATCCCCAGGATAACGTGGTCCAGCATTGCGGGCTTGACAAGCATTAACATGCGGGCCACCTTCCCCGCTAGGCCGACGTCTATCCTCAATGCTTTCTCTACTTCGACCGTGGACCCATCTGCCAGACGAATGCGCGCCTGTACTTTCTCCACTCTTCCTCGAATCGCCCACTTGCGTACGCAGTCTTCGCTCATGAAGCTGCGAGTGACCCCTGTATCGATAGTGGCGGGCATCGTCCGCCCGCCAATCTCCACTGTGGCGACGATCCGGCCACCCTCCACCTTAAGCGGGTGTACTACTGCCGAGTCCCGTGTGTGTCGGCGTCGATCCGACCCTGACCTGGGCGACGCCGTTGCCCGTTTCCCGCCTCCGTGCGGCGACAATAATCCTGGCTACTTCTGCCCCGGTGCCCACATACCCAACAAAACAAAACGGGCGCATTGGGACATTCCCTGGCGAAGTGCCCCTCCCGTGCGCACCTGCGGCATGCTCGTCGCGGATCGTACCTGGTTCCGGCCTCTTGGTTCATCATCTGGTGGGCCACTTCCGCAGGGGCCGTTGCCGGCGGAGCGGAGACTTGTCTATCCACAACGATCGCTCCGGATCCGATGGGAGTAGACCGGAATGGGTTAAGGTGTCCCCCATGGGGTTTTACCGTCCTTCGCCACTCCGCGCTACTTGAGCTCATGGCCACCTGACTCCCTGCCCTGCTTCCGGAGTATTCCGCTCGCTGTCTCATCACCGTTTCGTACTCCACAGCGAGTTGAGTCAGCTGGGACAAGGTGGAAAAATCTTGCCGTCGTACGTAAAGCCTGTATTCGGGTGCGGCATTCTCATATATCCGGTGCAACTCCTGCGCCGGCTCATATCTGGCATGGTGCATCAAAGCCCTCAGTTCTATTAGGTATTCCTTAAATTCTTCCCCCACACGCTGCCGGCGGGATCGGATTTCGTCTTCCAACCTCTCGAAGTAGCGTGGTGGTAGAAAGAATTCAAAGAAATCCCTCCTAAACACCGACCATGGCACATCCCTCAGTCCACTGCTTAAAAACCAACGAGCAGCCCGGTCGCAGAATGCCTCGCTCATGGCCCGAGGCAATCGATCGAGGGCTATGCCGTACGTAATGGCACGCTTCTCTAGGTCCTCTAAGAACCCAAGGGGGTCGGAACGGCCATCGTACCTCATACCCCACTTTCAGACTTGCTCCGGAACGTTTGCGAGAGGCTTGGCCTCCGACTGAGAATATGGCCGGGGAATATAAGGGCCACTATTCGAGTCGTAAGGGGTTCGCCCTAGCTCCACGTCGACCGCTGTCGTCCGGCGAGCTCCGCTGCTCCTAATCTCGCGAGTTTCCCCTGCATCCGTGACGGCTAAACTAGGGATCGGAACCTGCAGATGCTCGTACAGCTGCGGACTCCTCAGGTCTGGTTCCGATTTTTGACGCGGCCGTCCGCCAATGTCGGGTAGAGTGCCCCAGGGAGACGGCTCCAATGTTTTGGCGGTCTGAGACTCTAGCTCGGCCAGCCGACCCCAAATCTCGGGTGTATGGCCGCCATCCTGCACGAAAGTGGATAGCCGCTTACGCAGCTCCTCCACGCGCCCCTTCTTTTCCAGCCCGAACTCATGGGCGATCGCCACCAGTTCCTCTTTGCGTCGCTGGTGGATCCAGCGCACGCCTACACCCGGATTTTGGCACTCACCTGTCTCCATTCTGAGTTTTTGCCACTCACTCTGGGCTCAATTTTAATTCTTCTAGACTCTCGCTCGAGTTTTGTGCTTGGTGTCTGGGCAATTCTCGTTCCGTAGGTTTATTTTTTCCACTTTTGTCTTTGTCTCTCTTGTTTTTTTTTTTTTCCTCTTCCCTTTTGCTGTCTTTTTTTTTTTTTTTTTTTCTTTTTTTTCCCCGGCGAACAACAAAAAATATAATAAAAAAAAATGCACTTAAATCTCTTTTTAAACTTTTGACCATCGTTCACTTTAGTCTTTGTTCGTCTTGGCCTTTGTTTCTTATTGTTTTACTTTTCTTAGATATTTGTCCTTATTATTTCTTTTATATGTTTCTTGTATTCACTTCCAAAAAATATATATAAAAAAAAATTAACTCACTTGATGTTCTTTTAATTTTTTAGTCTATGTTCATTATTCTTTTATTTATTTTTTTTTTTATTTATTTATTTTATTTATTTTTATTATTATTATTTTTTTTTTTTTGTTTGGTTTTATATTATTTTCTTATTGTTATTTATTACTTTCACTGCACACCCGTCGTCATCGCCTTCGCCGACTGTACTGACGAATTCAGTTTTCACCGCGCGTGAACTGAATTCGTCCCACTGTACAGCCGCGACGCCTTAACGGCCCTTCGACGCCGACGTCGACTGCGGCGCGCGTTTGTGCACACGTGTGCAAGCATGGTCTCGATGTCGCCCGTCTGGCGCGCGCGCTGTACTTTTCGGCCGGCCGTTGTCTCTCCTTTTTTTTTTTTTTGTTGCTGAGCTTAACTTCTGTGCACATTTCTGGTTGCCTAAATTTTGCAGGTGTTCATCTCGTCGCCTAACATAGGGTATGAAATGCAGTGTTTCGACGCAAGTATACCTCGCACAAATTTAGCACAAATATAACCGCCCGAGATTACGAAGGTCTGCTTTTATGTTAATTATGGAGACTGCATTCACTTTATTCACAACTTTTATTATATTCTACCCTAACGAACTTCCTAGCCTAAGGCCCCGCCGCACTGTCTTGGAGCCCTAGCGCTCCGCTATGCACTTCACGTTTTTTCGCTCACACTCCTTTTCGGCACGTCCACTCACCATGATCGGTATTTCCAAAGTGCCGGCTCGCTCGCTAGCGAGCCATGCGCTTGCCTCGGCCGCTCAACTTCGCCGCGAGCTTTCGCAACTTCGCTTCGGAGCTTTCGCTCTTCGCCGCCGAATCGAAGCTGCGCTCTCGCAGGCGGTGTTGAACAACCGATCAGCAACGCACGGTTGTAGCGGCGGCCGACGGTTAAATTCAAACTATCAACGGCTACTTGCCCCTAACTAGGCACTTATTCCAATAATACACAGACTATGTGGTTAATGGCTCCTTGCCTTTTAACTTAATTATAATATCCGCGGCTTCTTGCCTTTTAACTTAATTATAGTATCGGCGGCTTCTTGCCTCTTATAAATCTATTACCTTATGCTACTACATTTTATGCTTATAAACTATGAAAAATATCCAATAATACTGCCAATAGCTCCTTGCCATGGCCTTGGCGATCCTTGCCGTGAGTTCACAACTGTGGGGAGGCTAATTCAAGTAGCCGCCTCACAAAATTGATTGTTATAAACGACCCTATTAATAAATTATTTATATGTACGTAATAAAGGTAGAAATATATTCTAAGCGACACAAGAAATGAAATTATGTGTCATAATGAATGATGGTGCGCCGTGTACGTAACCTTTAATTTGAATGCCATGTCCTGCTGGCATTCGAATTTTCTACCTACTTGCGTCGGGACTCGGTTCTGCAAGTACCCAAATTGTGTTGTTGTTGAGAAACCAGCAACATTCACAGTTGCATTATTTTTCCCTTTTTTTGCACTGAGATTCCTATGTCCTCGAAATCTTCAAAATTTCAGCGATCAAAACAGGCGACGAAAAAAATGGGGTTTTATGCGCACTATTGTTTTTTTTAGCTGATTCCCATCGTTGTGAGTCTATATCTTGTAAATGTCAAACACACCAGATGCTCAGTTAATTTCGCAAAGGCAGTTTAAGAATACTCAAATTTATTCTATCAAAACGAGTTTAGATGATGATCATTTCATATCGGCTGTTGACAAGTTTAAATATCTCTTTAGCTGTCTTTCAAGTGCTACTCTTAATGAAGTTGCAGCTTTCCAAGTGTCTGGAGAATATTATCAGAAAGCTATCAAATAATTAAAAGAACGGTATGTTAAGAAGGTGGTTGTTTTAAGACATTACACATAGTTTTTTTTTTGATGTTTCAGCTATGAAATTATCTGAATTAGCCATACTTTTAACAATTTTCGACACAGCTACAGCTACGTAGTACATTACGTGGCTCTCTATTAGCATTAACATGATGGAATGTCATATTAATACATCTGGTTTTATTAAAACTTAGACTGAAAGCAGTCGTACCATCGAAGGGAGTATGAAAAGCTACTATCATAGGATGATTGCTATGGACCACTCAGTCGCCATTGTCAATTTTAAGGACGCAGTAAAACGTCTATCTATAGAACAGACAGCTGTGAAAAACAAGCCACATCAAAGCAAACGGTCGCTTAATTTTTTCTAAAGCAGTAGCCCCTAGTAAAACAGCTACTTATCATAATATGGCTCGTTGTTGGTCCATTCCATCAGTCAACTTTGCTGAGAAATTCATGGTGGCCAATTTTTCAACAATATTTCGATGCCGCATTCGCCATTAGCTACGTCACACAACCTCACATCGAGTAGTAATTCCGAATAAAGCCGCAGATTTCGCAAGTACTTAATCAGCCCAATCAAGGGATTACATATGCAATTTTGATGCTTCGCGCCACTTAAGACGAGCAGTAATTTCCGCGGGCAGTAATTTCGAGAAAAGTTCGGTATATATACACCTGCTTAATTCGTATTTGGAATCATTTTCAATTTTGAGAAACTTGCCAAAAGACTTCAACTACAATTTCAAAAACTGAATTGTGGAATAGGGAATGTACGAGCTCAAACGAAATTCTCTATTGCAACATCAACAAAGTTAGATTGTCAAGGAACGAATGGTCTTTGCAGCTGCTGAAACTAAAGTTATTTACCTGATGAATGCATCAATACATCTGTCCGGACTATTTTAAAAGGTATAGGTAATGGACAGATTTACCTAAAGGTGTACAGGAGGTTTTAATATTAAGACAAGCACTTCGATTGGCTGGATAATGGATGGACAGTTTCAAAAACTCTTGGTTCGAGCAATTATTCTTGCAACTTGGAACGGAACATGTTGTCGAAATAAAATCTTCACAATGGAAGATCGGAAGGGTAAAAGTACTTGCGGCACACGCAGAATTCTTTCATTCAAGGCGCTTACAGTTTCACGTATCATTTAAACTTTGAAAATCTTTGAAATAGCCAACAGCAGGTGTCTTCAATTTGATCTTCTATTATAGCGACAGCATCTGCAACCAACATAATGAGTTAAATTACATGGAATCACTTACAAAGTAATTGCCGAATCCACTTTGAATTTCCAAAACTCGGCGTTCCGAGACTACACAACAAAACGACGAAGGTATTCACATAAATCTTACAATGACATTGCTTTCTTTTTGTCTATAACCATGCATGCACATTACTGGAAATATCTCGAAAATGTATCGGCCAATGTATCCAATTAAACACAATGACCTACGGTCAAAACAGGGTTGATGCACCTCCTAAAAAATTGGAAACTCAATGGAAAGAAATCGAATCGCAGTTGCTTAACTTTAACAGCATTAAAATACGCAGATTTGATGTGAAAATCGTCAATATAGTGAAGGCTTTTATGAACCAGCGCTCATTCCGGGCTAGGATTAACAACGTGCTATCCAACTACCATCACTTACATAACGGCCTTCCTCAAGAATCGCCGCTTTCCGTATTTTTATTCATTATCGCAGTTGAAGATATACACAAATGGTTTTGATGCCATAATCTTCAGTAAAATTAAAGATATTGTTAAGCTTAATAAAATTCTTAATAGTAAAGGCTCTATGCAACCCTTTCCCCTAATAAATGTACAATCCTGCATTTCTGCAAAAAAAAAAACAAGTAAGAGACTGAAATTTTAGCTGTAGGTTCTCCTAGTTCCTAAGCAGATCGAGTTTGTTTCCGATAATCGATAACTTACTCCGTTTCCAAGCAATCGATAAAAATTGATATCGACATGTTTTTTGAGCAAATTGGGTTAATAATAAGAGCTAGAGTCACCAAACATGATATGTTGCTTCTAGAATATTATATATATGTGAAGTACCTTTCGTTTTATACCTATCGCCACCTCCCCGATACCACCACAAAGAGGGTTCAGGGTATTCCCTAGTCGGGAGCTCCCGACTAGAACCTCTTACTTGGTTTTGTATATTATTTTGTGTTAAATTCCAATGCAATTATTTCCCGCTGAGACTTTACTGACGTAGACTTGACTCCGGTTCTCATCGGAGAGTTCAGAGACGACGCATTACATACTTTTCTGTCGGGCCTTAAAAGATCGCTTAAGCAACCAGTGTAAAACGGCCAACCGCGGAACCTCCCAACTGTATTAGCTTTGGCCCAAGAGGCAGAAGCAAGCAATGACTGCTTTATGTTTACAAATTATGGCAGACATATGGAAGACCAATCGCAAAAGCCTGAGAGCCAGCGCTTATAAGGATGGCGACAAAATAACTCTTAATATGGTTCGTCGGAAAACGCTCAGCAGAATCCACAGAACACGCCATCAAAACAGTTATCAAAGTTATTAAGGTACTTAGAAACCCTCATTATATTAAAGGTCAGAGTAATACATATCATGCCCACTATAGTAACGAATCGAATTGTTCGAAAAAATGCAATGCCCACAGACAGCAAAGTTGGGGCTCAGAGCGAATGAAAGTAGACCGCGCTTTGCGCAGACGACAAAGAATGAATCGCACAACTCAAGAGCAGATAAGTGATCAAAGCTAAGAGATCAGGGTTTCATCAGAAGCTTCAGCGGTCGACGAAGACTGATATTTTAAGGGGAGAATCCCTGCCCCCCTTCCTTTTGCGAACAGTAGCAGGGAAAATCACTAGATTGTTGTTAAATTATATTAAACCATTGCCAGGGCACACTTTGTGCCTGTCGAGAGCCCGTGTTAACTAAAATCATTTCATGGGCATAACAAAATCGATAAAAAATGCATCATCCATATTTTTAATACAAAATCCTTCTTTTTTTTTTTATTTTGCATAGCTTAAATGATATAGACGGCTTAAAGAAGGTCAATGCAAAAATCCATTTGACACAAAATATGATTGGGCATGACCACTGCTCAGAACCTATTTAGTTTTCGAGGTGCCAAAATGTGAACCTCATAACCATTGATGACGCAGACGTACTCGTCGCCGTCAGGGGAGAATTTAACCGAATCATCAAACAAAGATCGAAGGCCTTCGCGGACCCAAACTAGTCCCTTATAATATTAGCACGGTGGCTACTACGGATGGAGGACCAGTCAATTCAAATTTGTCAGATTTTGTCAATGTAGAAGTTAAACAACGTTTGGCAGTTGGAATTATTAGAAAGTCCAAATATCCGTATAACAACCCACTTTAGGTAGTGGACAAAAAAGGATAGACGAGTTAAACCACCGAAAGAAAAGACTGGTAATATATTTCCGAAATTTAACCCACCATTGATGACAAATATCCGATAGCCTTTACGACAAACATGGGAAAATCCCAGTATTTCACGACCTTAGACTTAAAGTTGGCGGAGAAGGACCAAGAACAGACAGCTTTTTCGGTAAACAATGGGAAATATGAATTTTGCACGGAATTTGGAAACGGAGTAAATTATCGATAATCGGAAACAAACTCGATCTGCGTAGGCACTAGGAGGACCTAAAGCTAAAATTGCAAGTCTCTATAGGTTATCTTATAGGTTCAGATATCCTTGCGTTCATACATACGTACAGACGGACGGACGGACGGACAGACAGACAGACGGACATGGCTAGATCGACTCGGATATTGATGCTGATCAAGAATATATATACTTTATGGGGTCGAAGATGCTTCCTTCTGCCTGTTACATACATTTACATTTTTCACAAAAACAGTATACCCCTTTTACCCATTTTTGATAGGTTGAGGGTATAAAAGAGAACGTGGAACACTTGGTATTGGTCAGCAGGCGGAGTCACTACTTCGCTTGAAAAAATGCAGGCCATAAAAGATTTCCAGCCCCCCTCTTTTTGTTTAACTTCAGATCATTTTTGTGGCTAATAATTTATTATAGATGTTTCGTAAAGGGATTCGCTACGATCAGAAAACCTCTGACGCACATTTTAAAAGATAAAAATGGCAATATAGGTGCCAATCACTCAAAAAATGTCATAATTGATTTAACAACAGAACAGCTTAAAACTCAACAGTTTTAAAAAATTACTAGAGTCAGAGGACGTTAAGCTTGCGTACCCTGACTTTACTCAGCTGTCTGACTTAACCATTTACGCTTCAGGACAGGGATTGGAGCCATGTTGTCGTATCGAGGTGACAATGGCAACAAATGAAAGGGAACTGCTCGCAATTGTGTGGGCAGAAAGCAGAATATTTTCACTGATCACCAACCGAGCTCCCGATATAAGCTTCAATCCAACCCAAAGTAGTTGAATCATTGCCATCAACCACATCACGACATGCCAAATATCTCGTCATAGATATCACAAAACTGAGCAAAGAGAAATCATGACAGCAGAACATAATAGAGCTCATATAGCATGACAGGAAAATATGAATTAGGAACATCGGGACTATTTTTTCCCAAAGATGAACCATTTAGCATCGGAAATAGCAGCAAATTTTATAATATGTTCTATATCAAAATACAACTAACACCTAACAAAAGAGGTCTTAGGAAAAACTTCTATCCCATCTTATACCGGCTAAATTCTCCACATTTATGTTTTTTCCACTTACAAGAAGTACTTTTTGACGTGCATTGATAAATTCTCCAAGTTTGCCGTGGTTCGCCCAACTGACTCACGGGCAATCGTAAACATAATTACTACAATAAATAATCATACTGACTGTCGTTTGTGACAACGAAAGGTCACTGAACTCTGAAACCATAAGATCCATGACAAACAATTTTGGAATCCAAATTTCTTACACACACCCTCGCAGAAGCAGCAGAGAATACCAAGTAGGGGACAAAGTTTGGATAATAACAAACAAACCAATAGGAAATAAGTTGCCACCGCTATGTTCGGAAGAAGTTAAAAAGGCCGATCTGGGAATGACAGTTCTTATTGGGGGAGAGTGGTCCATAAGGACAACATTAGGTAGATTCACATTTTGTTAATTTTAAGTATTAGGCTACTAATTCAAAAAATATTTTTCTATGTTCTATGACTAATGACTACACACACACAAGCCACATACCCATAATATGGGTATGGGTGCTTAGGACACACGACTAACGTGACATCATAAAAAACTTACGTTGCCGAGACCAGAAATACCATAGTCTTCTTTGCCAAGGAACTCACGAAACCGATTCTTACCACGGACATCAGACATATAGAAACATTGCTAGCCAATTTAGGAGCTCATCACCGGCTTGCCCGTAGTATAAACAAACTATGTACTGCATTAAGAGTAATAGTAGAAAATCCCGATCATTATGATTGGGAGCAAATTAAGTTCGAACAGGGTCAGTGTCAGTAAATGATCAAATAGAATTAAATGCAAATGTACATGTTTTGCTTAACAAGATCATAAAGTCAAAAATGCCATTCAGAAAGTGGACAGGACAGTAATAACGCAATTAGAAAATGCAATGTTTGCAATAACTTTGTCGAAAATAAACCTGATCAGCCCAACCATTTTGGATGACATTGATGTTGAAGAAATAAAATTGAACATCTCACCAAAGTAAGCATATCAGACATCCTAGAAGTAGCCAGTGCTTTACCATTTCAAAATGAAAATTTATTGTATTTCCTCATTAAATTTTGCAAGTCCATATTTTGTTTGTAAAAAAGTTAATGTTTACCCAGTCCAGCATAGTAGGATTCTAGATTTTGAGGATGGTAACACGGTCGCTGAGTTGGGGAGTGTGTGATAAGTGTGGTGATTAGGCCTTTGCTGTCCACGAATGTGACACTTCCTTCTACAGGAGATCACATACACCAACTTGCGCTCCACAACTGATACCCGGAACTCTTGCGCAATGCAACACTTAACCGGGTCACTTGGACATGGTTACTATAATCGACGAAGGAATGATGATTATCAATGATTAACGTTATCGATAGTACCGGGCTCGGCCAGGATCTATTTCCTAACTTTCGACGACAAGGTCTCCCCGAACATTGTGTTGTACGATAACAACTATGATGTTCGGCGCTGTCTGAAGATCAGTCGCCAAACCGAACTGGCAGATTCATTAATACTATCTCTTGGCACCGAGACTCGTGCCAGCATTCGTTTTTTGCAGGGATTTCTAGCTTACAAATAAACTACTATTTGGATATTGTTTTTTAGTATGGTACATTACGGGACGGTAAGAAAAGGTATGATTCGCTGAAATAGTTATTATTTCTCTATTATTAAAAATGTATATTCACAAATTCGCGGGACTTACATTAATGGTTCGCACGTGCTTCTGTTCTTCTACTTTTACTTCCGAATGAGCCTCGACGAAGCAAATTGTGGAGCTGCGTGTAATCGACATTCTTTTTTTTCAAAAAAATTCTTATGGCGCGTATTAAGCGAGCGCTGCTTAAAAAAAAAAAACAAGTAAGAGGTTCTAGTCGGGAGCTCCCGACTAGGGAATACCCTGAACCCTCTTTGAGATAGTAGCAGGGAGGTGGCGATAGGTATAAAATGAAAGATACTTGATTTATAAATAATGTTCTAGAAGCAACATATCAAGTTTGGAGCCTCTAGCTCTTTTTATTTACCCAATTTGCTCAAAAAACAGGATGCCGATATTGATTTTAATCGATTGCTTGGAAACGGAGTAAGTTATCGAATATCGGAAACAAACTGGATCTGCGGAGGCACTAGGAGGACCTACAGCTAAAATTTCAAGTCTCTAACTCTTATAGGTTCTGAGATCCTTTTGCACAAATGCAATATACCCTTTTTACACATTTTTAATTGGTTCAGGGTAAAAAAAAATGCGAGACCCAGTAGGACTTAGTGCCAACAGCTATGTTTACTTCGCCCCGTAACCTTCCCCACCCTGCTATTCACGAATTATTACCAATTACCAACTTACTAACTTATTAACTTTTATGTTAAGCTCAGTAGCTTGTCGAAGGGGCGAGTAATTTTTATTTTTATGTTTATTATTTTTTTTTGTATAAATGTTTATTGTTTTGAATAAAAAAAACATACATTTTTATTACAACACAGTTGACTTAGGTGATATTTCACCAAGCCTGGTGGGGTCTTCAGACTTTATCGTGGACAAACGTCAAAGGCGTCTTCTTTGAATAAGGCTGCATCGTCCCGTAGGTAGTGGGGGCTCTGGGGCATCTCCTGTGTCGTTGTTGGAGGTGGTCCTTGAAGGATCTTCTCTTGAGTCTCCCGACTACACACCTTCCAGCGAGGTCTCTCGCTACACGGTTGCAGTGTCGCTACAAGCTTTCGATGTATCGGTTAGCGAATGCTTCGACTTGGTTGTCTATAGTCTCCATTTTGAGGTCTCTGTGCAAGGTAGAATTTCTGACGTACCAGTCAGCACCGTCTTCGATTTGTACGAGATGCAATTCCCCAATCCTGGATACCGTATCTCCAAGTTGGCGCCACCACGACGTTGTAAACTGCCCGTTTGCAGCATAGTGGCACTGGGTTGTTGGGGTTTAGTAACCAGTTGGCTTTGCCCATCCTTAAGAAGGCCGTCGATGTGCGCCCGAAAGATAAAGATCCGACTGGACACAATCGGGAACTACCGTTATGAAAGAAACGAGAAGAGGGAATAGCGAAGCGGTTTTTTTTTGGTTTTCAGTGCCAGTCGATTGTGAACATTGCGATTGAACAGACGCTTGAAATAAAAGAAGCAATTAAGAATTAAACAACAGTGCATTTTAAGTTATTTTCAATAAATAAAAGGATATCTACAACAATAGTGTTATCAACATATTGGTAACTGGCGCAGCCGTACTCGTACCTATTATTAAAAATATTAATTCAGAATATAAACACCCAAAATAATGGGGACATTCAGACAAAGTATGCAAAAAAAAGGAGGAAAAAAAAAGAAGGAAAGAGAAAAACATGTATATATCAGTGAAGCAAAGTAAATGATTTGCTTGTGTAAATTTCGTTGTTTTGTGTTTTTTCTGAGAGTATGTTGGAGCAATACGTGAAGCACACAGAGATAACGGGATCGTTCGGTTCAGTGCGAACAGTCGTTCCCAAACGACGCATATTTTGCCAATGTACATTTGTATGTATACGTATGTATACAACAAAAAGCGATGCGTAGTGACGCGCAAAACAACAATAAAGAAAAGCCGTTGCAATGCGTGGAGCACACAGAGATGGCGGGATCGTTCGGTTCGGTTCAAACGACGCATATTTTGCCTATGTACATTTGTATGTACACAACGAGGGGCGATGCGTGGTGTGGCGCAGAGCAGCAACGCAAAACAACAATAAAAATACGAAAAAGAAGGGCCGTTGCAGTTAGTTCTGTGTTTCAGTGCGACTCACAGACTAGGGGCAACAATATGTGCTCAAACCGATCGAACGTGGCGTGGAACATGTTTGAGACAGTTGCAGTTAGTTCTATGTTTCAGTGCGACTCATGGACTAGGGGTAACTCTATGTGCTCATATATTTCTGTGCAACTTAAGTACCAAATGCTACAGTATATTTGCATATACACATACGTACTTTGGCTTTGTTACACTCAAATTAGAAATATAAAATACATATGCATTACTAATAGTAAATTCCAATTAACAGAAAAGAGCTCCCATGAGAGGAATAAAAAACCATATTCCAAATACTATGAATCAAACTGGAAACAACACCAGCGTGTCCGAGAATACAGAGTCCATCGTAACAAGGCAAGACGATAGATCATCTACGATTTCTTTATCAGGATATGTCCTTGCGAATCAAGGAGAGCGAAATGTTAATCCAGTTGATGTCCTATTAACACTAAAGATACCAGACGCAATTCGTTTTTTACCTACATACGATGGTAATCCTAAAACTTTAAATGAATTTATAACCAATGTGGAGCACTGAATTGCGGAAACCACAGAATCGGAGAATGACGTAGTTAAGACAAAAAAAAAAAATTGTTTGCAGATATATATCTTAACTAATTTTTAACAGGAATCAGGGGCCCATTAGGAGCTACAATAAGATCTATGAAACCGACCAGCCTTCGAGAGGCCTTCGAATGGGCGTTAAATGAAAAAGAAACTTTTTTCGCTTAAAAGAATATGAAAAGACCGGATCAAAAACTGGGACGTGGATCCCAACAATATTATACTAGAAGTATAGATTATAAGCAAAGTAGAGGAAATGATGAAAGACGTAGTCAAAAACGTGCTACTTACGGTTCTAACGACAGAGACGATAATAGAGGAAATGACGAAAGACTATATTGATAATAATTTCAAAAGAAATAACGTATTAGCAATTATGCCAAAAGATAATAACTATAACAATAACAATCAACAGAAACAATCCAACAGACAAACCAACAACTATCAGTCTAGCAATTCGATAGGTAATATTGATCAACAAGCACAAATGCACAATTTTAGTGAGGCGGCAAATTTTCCACAAAAAGCCTCAGACAACAGACAGGATACCTAATAAATAAAGACAACAAGTCCAAGCTACCATACATTATGGTGAATAAGGTTTTCGATTAAGCTCTTACGTTCCTTCTAGATACCGGTGCTACTTTTTCCTTTATTAACCCTAATTATATTCTAAAAGAAAATGAAATTAAATTACATACTCCAATAGCCATCAAGACAGTACTAAATCAATTCCAATTACATAGCAAGACTATGATTCTCTGATTTGTCGCAATACTCATATCTTTTATTTGATTTCCATCCATATTTTGATGGGTTCATCGGGATAGATATATTGCAAGAAATAAAAGCTATCGTAAACATTCTATTAACGATACTTGAAACAAAAACTTCAAAAATAAATATAGAGCTAGAAGAGAAATCAAATTCTGCCATATATACAATAGAAGAGGAATCAAAGAAGATTATTCATCTACCAGTAAGCGTTACGAGCGGAATCTTCTTGCTTAAAACCACAACTATTTCCGAAGCCATAGTAATATCAGGTGGACTTTATACTGCCGAAAATAATCTTAGTTATATGGAAGTTCATAATTTTTCAAGCCAGGACAGAAAATTCTGCTTAGATACATATTTAGAAGTACAAAACTATAGATAACAAGATTATTTTGAAATCAACTTAATTCAGAAATAAATAACGAAACGACATTCGATAATCAGGATTTTAATACTTATATACGAACTCAACACCTTAATAATGAAGAAATTATTCAACTCAAAAAACTCTGCTTAGAATTTCCGATGCTTTTTTTCAAAGATGGAAATACATTACCTTTCACTTACTTAATCAAGCAGAGAATTAGAACAACAGACGAAATTCTCATTCACACTAAACCCTTTCATTATAGCCAAAAAGAAAGACAAGAAATAAGGAAACAAATCGATAACTTGCTGGAAAAAAAGATAATTATACATAGTTATTCTTCATGGAGTGCTCCAACGTTCCTAGTATCAACAAGTAAGAGGTTCTAGTCGGGAGCTCCCGACTAGGGAATACCCTGAACCCTCTTATTCCAACACTAAATGCAGCTCATTTGAATTAATAAAGATAAATTAAAAAAAGAAAGTTCCATTGGCAGGGTTCGAACTCGGAACACACCGCATGCTTACTTTCCTTGGCAGCACTCGAACTCGCGGCAGACCGCACCACTTGCCACTGCCTCTACTCAACAGCCACACTAATAATTTAGTCTTATTGAGTAAAAAACCAATAAAAATAGCACAGAAAACAATCGCAATGCTTTTGATATAATTCAAAGCAGACGCGCATGAATGTGTGTGTATACAGAAATTCTTGGAGCTGCGTCGCAAGCACGTGTGCAGTCAAAATACCAAAAAACAAAACAAAAATCGATCTTAATGAAATTTTCTACAGTAATTCTTATTGTACCATAGAATATTTGTGTATTCTCAAAAAGTCAATTGCATTTAAATTATGGCTTAAATTGGTTGGCAATTAACTTGATTTATAGCTCTATGGTGGTAGCGGGGAGGTGGCGATAGGTCTAAACTGAAAGATACTTGACATATATATAGTATTCTAGAAGCAACATATCATGTTTGGTGACTCTGGCTCTAATTATTGCTGATCAAGAATATATATACTTTATGGGGTCGGAAATGCTTCCTTCTGCCTGTTACATACATTTACATTACATACATTGTTCCCTTTTTACCCATTTATAATGGGTTCAGGGTATAAAAAAGAAGGGCGATCGTCAGACGCGTGCCAATAATGATATTTTCTTTTGCGCCCATGATCTGCCCATTCATTTGTATGTGTGTGTGTGTCGAAAATCAGAAATTCCAAAATATAGTCAAATTTGCATCGGACAGACAGGCAGGCACCAACAGGCACAAAACGAGGTAAAATGCAAGAATTTCGTATCGACGTGGCAAACTCTTTCGCTTCAAAAGGGAAGAAATGCCACCAACATGTGAGAAAATTAAAATTGTGCGTAAATTTGCTTGTGCGGGCACATACACACACAAACATTTAAACGGGAACTAGACATGAAGAGAGCACTGAGAATAAGTGCGAGCGAGATAAAAATAAACAACGATGCCGTTCTACCGCACAAATCATATGGAAGAGCATAAGCCAAAGCAGTTTCCCTGTAGTGTACACTTTTTTGGACCAGATTTCACCGATTTTTTTGTTCCCATTTCGCTTCTACGGCACGTCCCATCTATATGCTGTTTGGTTAGTGGTAGTGTGATGGCAGTCACAGGCTACAGACTAAATCGCTTACTGCTTTTTCTGAGCACATTTGAGGACGGAGTGTTGGGAAATATTCACTTTCCTACCGCCACGATTTAGTATACATATCGAAATGCGCGCGCTACTTAGTTTATTATTATAATCACATATATAATAACATTAATCTAATGATAATATTTATTAATGCATAAGTCAACCTCCTTAAGTCTGTCTAATAATTATACATAAGCAGCATTATAAACTATTAAAATCATGTAACTATAATAAATATTTACGAAATAAAATTCTCAAATTACGCGCGCAGATTTACAGTAACAGTGTTGAAAAAAGTCCACTTCATGGTCTTCGACTACTTGCGGGAAGAAAATATGTGTACAAACATACATATGTGTGTAAATTATTATAATGTATATACGTATGTGTATATGCACTGGTTAGGCCTAAGCCTAAACCGTATGTATGTATGAGAATTGATATACATACATATGATAACATTCTTTTGTAATTTCATGTGCGTTCATACATACGGACGGACGGACATGGCTAGATCGACTCGGCTATTGATGCTGATCAAGAATATATATACTTTATGGGGTCGGAGATGCTTCCTTCTGCCTGTTACATACATTTACATTTTTCACAAATACAATATACCCTTTTTACCCATTTTTAATGGGTTCAGGGTATAAAAATGGCGATTAGTGGTACACCGCAAATTAAATGAGGAAAATATTAAAGACACATATCCTTATGACTAACATCAATGATGTGTTAGATAGAATTGGCAGGGCTAAATATTTCACAGCATTAGATTTAGCTAGCGGTTATCACCAAATCGAGATGCATCTGAAAGATATAAACAAGAAGGCATTTTCCACAGATGGAGGTCACTTGGAGTTTGTAAGAATGCCATTTGGACTTACAAATGCCCCAGCCACTTTCCAAAGGGTTATGGATAATGCTTTGGCCGACCTAAATGGCAAATGTTGTCTTTTATAACTTTTTTCTGCATCTCTACAGGAACATATTAAACATTTAAAAGCATTGTATACAAAATTAAATAATGCTAACCCTAAACTGCAACCTGCAAAATCTGAATTCCTGAGAAAGGAAATTGAGTATTTAGGTCACGTGGTTACTGACAGAGGAATCAAACTAAATCCAAAAGAGATTAGTGCTATAAAATCATTCCCGCTTCCAAAGACCAGAAATCAAATTAAATCATTTTTAGGTCTTCTAGGATATTATAGAAAATTCATTAAAGATTTTGCTACGATCGCCAAACCCTTAACTCAACAAAGATTCAGCCAAAATTGGCGAAGAATTCTTATCCGCATTTGAAGATTGTAAAAACCTATTATGTAATGATCCATTGTTATAATATCCAGAGTTCAACCATTGAAAAAGGAATGTTAGCCATTATATGGGCTACTAAATATTTCCGCCCTTATCTATATGGCCAAAAATTTAAGATTAACACCGATCACAAACCACTAACGTGGCTAATGAATTTTAAGGAACCTAATTCTAAATTGGTTCGGTGGAAACTGCAACTTTTAGAAGATGATTATGAAATCTCATACAAAAAAGGTTCTGAAACGTAGTAGCAGATTCACTTAGTCGCATTTCAGCGGAAGTACACACCAACATTTTTATAACAAGTAACAGTAATGAAAAGACAAACACAATTTTAATCGTAAATAAGCCAATTAATGAATATAATATGCATATTATATTTAGAATTCATACAAATTCTCAAATAATACCCTCAACTCCTTTCAAAAATAAAATAAGGAGAGTAGTCACAGATAGTTCATTTGATAATAAAAAAATAACAGAAATACTTAACACAATATTACTTATAACCAAATAAAATATACGCTATTTTTGCTGCAGATGACATTTTCAATATCATTCAAGATGTATTAAAAGAATATTTTTTACCAACAAAACTTTACAAAATTGTAAGAGTTACTACAATACTGAAAGACGATGCAAATATAGATGAGTAAAATTAAGAGATTCAAAATTATCATATAAACAACAACCATAGAGGCATAGACGAAACGGTAGCTCATTTAAATAGGGAAATATATTCTCCACAGCTTAAAATTCAAACGTCTCGATTATTTATTAGTTGTGATATTTGTCAAACCTTAAAATACGATAGACAACCACAAAAACTGTCTTATCAAGATTTTTTGATTTGTGAATCTATGAAATCGACCAGCCTTCGAGAGGCCTTCGAATGGGCGTTAAATGAAAAAGAAACTTTTTTCGCTTAAAAGAATATGAAAAGACCGGATCAAAAACTGGGACGTGGATCCCAACAATATTATACTAGAAGTATAGATTATAAGCAAAGTAGAGGAAATGATGAAAGACGTAGTCAAAAACGTGCTACTTACGGTTCTAACGACAGAGACGATAATAGAGGAAATGACGAAAGACTATATTGATAATAATTTCAAAAGAAATAACGTATTAGCAATTATGCCAAAAGATAATAACTATAACAATAACAATCAACAGAAACAATCCAACAGACAAACCAACAACTATCAGTCTAGCAATTCGATAGGTAATATTGATCAACAAGCACAAATGCACAATTTTAGTGAGGCGGCAAATTTTCCACAAAAAAGCCTCAGACAACAGACAGGATACCTAATAAATAAAGACAACAAGTCCAAGCTACCATACATTATGGTGAATAAGGTTTTCGATTAAGCTCTTACGTTCCTTCTAGATACCGGTGCTACTTTTTCCTTTATTAACCCTAATTATATTCTAAAAGAAAATGAAATTAAATTACATACTCCAATAGCCATCAAGACAGTACTAAATCAATTCCAATTACATAGCAAGACTATGATTCTCTGATTTGTCGCAATACTCATATCTTTTATTTGATTTCCATCCATATTTTGATGGGTTCATCGGGATAGATATATTGCAAGAAATAAAAGCTATCGTAAACATTCTATTAACGATACTTGAAACAAAAACTTCAAAAATAAATATAGAGCTAGAAGAGAAATCAAATTCTGCCATATATACAATAGAAGAGGAATCAAAGAAGATTATTCATCTACCAGTAAGCGTTACGAGCGGAATCTTCTTGCTTAAAACCACAACTATTTCCGAAGCCATAGTAATATCAGGTGGACTTTATACTGCCGAAAATAATCTTAGTTATATGGAAGTTCATAATTTTTCAAGCCAGGACAGAAAATTCTGCTTAGATACATATTTAGAAGTACAAAACTATAGATAACAAGATTATTTTGAAATCAACTTAATTCAGAAATAAATAACGAAACGACATTCGATAATCAGGATTTTAATACTTATATACGAACTCAACACCTTAATAATGAAGAAATTATTCAACTCAAAAAACTCTGCTTAGAATTTCCGATGCTTTTTTCAAAGATGGAAATACATTACCTTTCACTTACTTAATCAAGCAGAGAATTAGAACAACAGACGAAATTCTCATTCACACTAAACCCTTTCATTATAGCCAAAAAGAAAGACAAGAAATAAGGAAACAAATCGATAACTTGCTGGAAAAAAAGATAATTATACATAGTTATTCTTCATGGAGTGCTCCAACGTTCCTAGTATCAACAAGTAAGAGGTTCTAGTCGGGAGCTCCCGACTAGGGAATACCCTGAACCCTCTTATTCCAACACTAAATGCAGCTCATTTGAATTAATAAAGATAAATTAAAAAAAAAGAAAGTTCCATTGGCAGGGTTCGAACTCGGAACACACCGCATGCTTACTTTCCTTGGCAGCACTCGAACTCGCGGCAGACCGCACCACTTGCCACTGCCTCTACTCAACAGCCACACTAATAATTTAGTCTTATTGAGTAAAAAACCAATAAAAATAGCACAGAAAACAATCGCAATGCTTTTGATATAATTCAAAGCAGACGCGCATGAATGTGTGTGTATACAGAAATTCTTGGAGCTGCGTCGCAAGCACGTGTGCAGTCAAAATACCAAAAAACAAAACAAAAATCGATCTTAATGAAATTTTCTACAGTAATTCTTATTGTACCATAGAATATTTGTGTATTCTCAAAAGTCAATTGCATTTAAATTATGGCTTAAATTGGTTGGCAATTAACTTGATTTATAGCTCTATGGTGGTAGCGGGGAGGTGGCGATAGGTCTAAACTGAAAGATACTTGACATATATATAGTATTCTAGAAGCAACATATCATGTTTGGTGACTCTGGCTCTAATTATTGCTGATCAAGAATATATATACTTTATGGGGTCGGAAATGCTTCCTTCTGCCTGTTACATACATTTACATTACATACATTGTTCCCTTTTTACCCATTTATAATGGGTTCAGGGTATAAAAAAGAAGGGCGATCGTCAGACGCGTGCCAATAATGATATTTTCTTTTGCGCCCATGATCTGCCCATTCATTTGTATGTGTGTGTGTGTCGAAAATCAGAAATTCCAAAATATAGTCAAATTTGCATCGGACAGACAGGCAGGCACCAACAGGCACAAAACGAGGTAAAATGCAAGAATTTCGTATCGACGTGGCAAACTCTTTCGCTTCAAAAGGGAAGAAATGCCACCAACATGTGAGAAAATTAAAATTGTGCGTAAATTTGCTTGTGCGGGCACATACACACACAAACATTTAAACGGGAACTAGACATGAAGAGAGCACTGAGAATAAGTGCGAGCGAGATAAAAATAAACAACGATGCCGTTCTACCGCACAAATCATATGGAAGAGCATAAGCCAAAGCAGTTTCCTGTAGTGTACACTTTTTTGGACCAGATTTCACCGATTTTTTTGTTCCCATTTCGCTTCTACGGCACGTCCCATCTATATGCTGTTTGGTTAGTGGTAGTGTGATGGCAGTCACAGGCTACAGACTAAATCGCTTACTGCTTTTTCTGAGCACATTTGAGGACGGAGTGTTGGGAAATATTCACTTTCCTACCGCCACGATTTAGTATACATATCGAAATGCGCGCTACTTAGTTTATTATTATAATCACATATATAATAACATTAATCTAATGATAATATTTATTAATGCATAAGTCAACCTCCTTAAGTCTGTCTAATAATTATACATAAGCAGCATTATAAACTATTAAAATCATGTAACTATAATAAATATTTACGAAATAAAATTCTCAAATTACGCGCGCAGATTTACAGTAACAGTGTTGAAAAAGTCCACTTCATGGTCTTCGACTACTTGCGGGAAGAAAATATGTGTACAAACATACATATGTGTGTAAATTATTATAATGTATATACGTATGTGTATATGCACTGGTTAGGCCTAAGCCTAAACCGTATGTATGTATGAGAATTGATATACATACATATGATAACATTCTTTTGTAATTTCATGTGCGTTCATACATACGGACGGACGGACATGGCTAGATCGACTCGGCTATTGATGCTGATCAAGAATATATATACTTTATGGGGTCGGAGATGCTTCCTTCTGCCTGTTACATACATTTACATTTTTCACAAATACAATATACCCTTTTTACCCATTTTTAATGGGTTCAGGGTATAAAAATGGCGATTAGTGGTACACCGCAAATTAAATGAGGAAAATATTAAAGACACATATCCTTATGACTAACATCAATGATGTGTTAGATAGAATTGGCAGGGCTAAATATTTCACAGCATTAGATTTAGCTAGCGGTTATCACCAAATCGAGATGCATCTGAAAGATATAAACAAGAAGGCATTTTCCACAGATGGAGGTCACTTGGAGTTTGTAAGAATGCCATTTGGACTTACAAATGCCCCAGCCACTTTCCAAAGGGTTATGGATAATGCTTTGGCCGACCTAAATGGCAAATGTTGTCTTTTATAACTTTTTTCTGCATCTCTACAGGAACATATTAAACATTTAAAAGCATTGTATACAAAATTAAATAATGCTAACCCTAAACTGCAACCTGCAAAATCTGAATTCTGAGAAAGGAAATTGAGTATTTAGGTCACGTGGTTACTGACAGAGGAATCAAACTAAATCCAAAAGAGATTAGTGCTATAAAATCATTCCCGCTTCCAAAGACCAGAAATCAAATTAAATCATTTTTAGGTCTTCTAGGATATTATAGAAAATTCATTAAAGATTTTGCTACGATCGCCAAACCCTTAACTCAACAAAGATTCAGCCAAAATTGGCGAAGAATTCTTATCCGCATTTGAAGATTGTAAAAACCTATTATGTAATGATCCATTGTTATAATATCCAGAGTTCAACCATTGAAAAAGGAATGTTAGCCATTATATGGGCTACTAAATATTTCCGCCCTTATCTATATGGCCAAAAATTTAAGATTAACACCGATCACAAACCACTAACGTGGCTAATGAATTTTAAGGAACCTAATTCTAAATTGGTTCGGTGGAAACTGCAACTTTTAGAAGATGATTATGAAATCTCATACAAAAAAGGTTCTGAAACGTAGTAGCAGATTCACTTAGTCGCATTTCAGCGGAAGTACACACCAACATTTTTATAACAAGTAACAGTAATGAAAAGACAAACACAATTTTAATCGTAAATAAGCCAATTAATGAATATAATATGCATATTATATTTAGAATTCATACAAATTCTCAAATAATACCCTCAACTCCTTTCAAAATAAAATAAGGAGAGTAGTCACAGATAGTTCATTTGATAATAAAAAATAACAGAAATACTTAACACAATATTACTTATAACCAAATAAAATATACGCTATTTTTGCTGCAGATGACATTTTCAATATCATTCAAGATGTATTAAAAGAATATTTTTTACCAACAAAACTTTACAAAATTGTAAGAGTTACTACAATACTGAAAGACGATGCAAATATAGATGAGTAAAATTAAGAGATTCAAAATTATCATATAAACAACAACCATAGAGGCATAGACGAAACGGTAGCTCATTTAAATAGGGAAATATATTCTCCACAGCTTAAAATTCAAACGTCTCGATTATTTATTAGTTGTGATATTTGTCAAACCTTAAAATACGATAGACAACCACAAAAACTGTCTTATCAAGATTTTTTGATTTGTGAATCTTCTTATTTTTGTTGTGATAAGGGTTGGACCTTTCCCTTATCACAACCAAAAATCAGAAGATTCACAAATCAAAAATTAAAAGAAGAATAAAAAAACAAGAGCCCATTTAAATTTTAATCCATTTGCAGAAAAAATTAAGTTAAATTAAAACAAAAAATATATATATATATGTATTTATATATAATAAAAATAATGAAAATGAATGAACGAAATAATGAAACTTTAATATTTTTATAATTACACCCCTTTGATTGTTTTTAAGAAAAATATATAAAATAGTTATATTATATAAGCTCAAAATTCAGAATAATAATTAATATAATAGTTATAAACACACTATATTTATGTAAGAATCTTTGAACCCAATGAAAAATGTATTTAAGTTACAATATATTTAATAAGGCAAATTAACAATATTTTAATAACCACATGCTTATTCATGTTATATTAATCAAATAAATTACCAACAACACTTAATCTAAGACTAGAGAAGGGTCATATCTTAAGGAAGACACCTTTGTTCGTACTGTCAGATGTGTCACCATTCCTTCTTACCTTCTCTATCCTACTTGTACAGGTGCTATGAGTCTACGACGAACTCGAATTGGCACGATCCGACTGGACACAATCGAGAACTACCGTTATGAAAGAAAAGAGAAGAGAGAATAGCGAGGCGGCTGTGAACATTGCGATTGCATATACGCTTGAAATAAAAGAAGCAGTTAAGAATTAAACAACAGTGCATTTTAAGTTATTTTCAATGAATAAAGGATATCTACACCAATAGTGTTATCAACATATTGGTAATCCGCGCATTGGCAGGGCCTTCAGAGTGGTGGGGCATATTCCATCATGGCCCGGTGCTTTAGCCCTGGGAAGGGCTGATCAACGCCTCTACGAGGATGGGGCCGATGGGTGGTGACATCTGAAGCGGAGTCTCTAACGCTCGGGTAGTCTCATCGAGCTCTTCTGGGGAGGCCAAATCGAAAGGTGTGAACCGTTCCTCCAGGTGGCTGGCGAAGGTGTCAGCTTGCTCTTCGCCTGTATGGCAGTATGTTCCATTGTGTTGAAGTAGGGGAACGGTTCTCCAGGGTTGGCGCTTCAGGTTTTTAGTTGCTCGCCAGAGCGAGTCATGGGTATAGTCCATATTCTCCAACCTTCTGGAGAAGGAGGATGCGTCTTTGTGTCTGCGAAGCGCCTTCTTGAGTTGCCGCTCCACTCTTCGCCACTCCGCGCGTGATATTTCCATCGGTGGTTCGTACCACAGCGCTTAGAACGTAGATATATGTATCTAGGTGTACGGCGCGGACCATGGGGTATGTAAATAGTGCAAATGTTGATACCTGCGGTGATAAAACTCACTCAGCAGATTCGTCAATCGGTGTCGTCTTGGCAAAATTAACGAACGTTTTACGCAGACTTCAACTCCTTCTATATTTTCTATCCATCCCTTAATAGGTAGAATTCCTGAGTCATCTAAATAAGGGGAGCACTTGAACAGCAGGCCTTTGCGGTCGGTTAGGCAGGCCCCGACTTTTGACAGCTAATCCCACTATAAAACTCCTCTTCTTGGCATATCCGAATAAAAATCGCATTCATTTCTTTGTTACGTTTAAAGAGCAGCGTTTTCTGCAGATCCAGACGACCGTCGAATCTGGATTTCTTAATAATTCATAAGTAATTCAGTAGTTGTGCGGCTCTCAATTTTTCAAGCTTGCTGAAGCTTTGAAGTTTTGAGCTGATGGGACCCAACGCTAGCTGTCCACATCCGTTTCTTATAGAATCTGTCCGATGCGAAGCGCTATGAATTGCTGGAACTTTCGACCACCGGATCGGATGCAGTGGGGCACATCCTTTGAAGCCGTCCAAAATGTTCAGCTATATATGGGCACCGTCATATCTTTTTGGATACATTTGGCAGGTCCTAAGACCTAAGACTGCAGCCATCAGTTCCATACGAGGTATTGACACGGGCTTCAAGGGTGCTACTCTCGTTTTCGAGGCGGCCAACCTGCAATATACTTGACCTTCAAGTTCAGCTCGCAAAAATACAACTGTGGCGTAAGTATTAATACTGGGGTGCACGGATGTATGCATCTGTAGAGTATGGGTCCAGTTCGCTCACTTCAAACACCATCGGTTGCAGACGGCATTCAACTTTGAAACTAGATTTAGCCAGTGTCGCCAATCGGCTTCGTCTTCGTTGGTGAGATCGTCATCCCATTCGATGTTGGAAATTTATATGTTCTCAATTATGTCTTGGTGCGTATAATAAAGGATCCCAGCAGTCCGAGTGGATTGAAAATAGAAATGACCACGCTTAGAATGCCGTTTAGTTGGGCGCTTCATAGATGATTTCGCAAGCAAGTCTGTCTTCACCACAAACGTCCACATATCTTGCCTAGGTAGCCTCCACAGGCCCAATACCTTCTCTTGCCCTTCATCCTGAGTGCCGATTAGCTTGTCCAAATCCTCACAGCATCGTCTTTCAGCGCATTAATCTGCGCCGCGTGGTATTCCCGGTGAAACTTGACTTGCTGAAACATTTCCCATGTGTCGCCAGATACGCTGATCGGCCGCTCTCTGAACCGTATAAGCACGCCTATCAAAGACGCTAGTGTCTGGGCCTTTTAGCAAACAATCATTTACTAACTTTGGCGACCGCATCTCCTACTAGGAGCATCTTTTTCTTGTTCAGATTGGTGACTGTAAAGATAGGAAGAAATCACGATGTCGTGTTAGCTACTAACACACTATCCTTCAGCCAGCGGATATATTCCTTCGGCTTGTAGTCACACATCGAGTTCATCATGAACTCTTGCAGCGGTAGGTCCTTTAAAATCTTTGCCTCTAAAAATTTAATTCGCTTAACAGCTGTCTGATATGAGTCTGGCAGATGCATGCGATCAAACCTCCATAGGAGGCCAGTCTGCGTTTTTCATCCAAATATCTGCATCGACCGTTCGTCCTTTTTGGATCTCAGCGGATGTGAGGAGACGCTCAGCTGGTGATTCCAGTGAAAAATAGCTCTTCAGAGTCTCATCTATCCCACTCGCCGCACTGCACTGGCAGAGCGACCATATACGGCCCATCGTAATGTGCAACGCACTGCTATGACGTCGTCGTTTTCTTTTTCTCGTATCTCCAGCGGTGCAGTTATTTAGATGTTGTCCAAAACATTGATAAGATAAGCCTTCACGTTTATATACGACAGGAAAGAAAGCGTAGACAAATGCTTCCGAGATTTAAGCAACTGGGGCCCGACACTTTGCTCTTGTATGTCCAAGTTCGCTACTGCTGGCACGGTTTTTAACGCATACCATAGCGCGTTATGTTCCCAAGCTGAAATACGCACAGCCACAGATCATGTCGCCTGTCCATTTAAGGCATAGCTAAGTTGCAGGTCCATCTAGTTCCAGCTTGTCTGCAAACGCTCTTTCCATTGGCGTACACTCAGTTATTTCATTCACTAATGCATATGTTCCTAATCTTTTTGATGGGATTTAGAGTGTGATTGGAACATATCAAAACAGTGTCTTACTTGCGGAGCTGACATGAAACATAACGGCTGACTCGATTGGCTTACCTCGATTGTTGCTATTACGGCCCGTGTGCTCGTCTTTACTGCTCGTAGTTGGCGTAGTTACCAGCACATGGTGATTTATACTTTGATTTATACTGTTGCGCATGATGTGGCATAAAGCAGCAAACACTGAGCCGCTTTCCTTTAACAAATTCCCACCGCTGTTTTGTACCCATGTATCTTAACTAAACGCAATCTGCTAGACGGTGGTTACCGGCCTACTCCTCACATGGAACCCTATTCTGTTCATGATGATAGCGTTTTTGCTGAGAACCCTTAAGTTGTCCACTGTGATGTGCGCAAAAATTCGCTCTCTTGTGGTTTTCGCGGAGCTCTTCTTTACGTTGTCAGTCCGCGGTGTCTCATAGGGCGTGACCATAGTGGCGTACATTGCCACAATAAACAGCCAGTTATCAAAGGTGGCCAAACTGCTACCGTCATTTGACAACAGATGCCGACCTCTGTCCAATTTCATATAGTTGGGTATGTTAGCAACAAGCTCGTTTAGCAGCCAGGGATTGTGAAGATATTTGTGCATAATGCGTTGTGCAATAATTGTGGACAGCTAAGGCCAGTCGGTTGACAGTGTTCAAGCTGCCCGATTTTATTACCGGCTCCTCTCGCAGCTTTTGCTACAGCGCAGCATGTACGATTTCAGCGCGGCCATACAACATTCGCAATGTGTCTATAGCATACGGCACTGTAGCTGAGATAATAAGTTTTCCACGCAACGCATGCCGGGCTTGCCTTATGAGATACTTCTGAAGCCTGATGAGATTTTCCTCGTTGCTGAATCCACATCTCTCGGTGGATTGTTCACAATTGTTAATAAAGATCAATCATTCCTCTGGCTTGACTGTACATTTTTGCTAGTGACTTGTCGTGCACTGATTTGCGCAGATGTCAGCGATCCACGCCACGGCGTTGCATTATTACAATGTACATTATCGGATTGATGCCGTGGCGGGTGCTCAATCGGTCTATTTAGCGTTCCCAGACTTGTGTGGCCCATGTACGGGCCAGTACTGGACTCCGTAGCCTGGTTGAACACCACCGTATTTGCTTGATGTGGCAAACTGGGGTGTACTCCAATTTTCCGCAACGTGTTTCTGCTTGCAAATCACGGACTG
>JAEIGF010000159.1:0-27371 GCA_018903485.1 Drosophila littoralis | reverse complement strand
ACTTTATGGGATCGGAGATGTTTCCTTCTGCCTGTTACATACATTTACATTTTGCACAAAACACAATATACCCCTTTTACCCATTTTTAATGGGTTCAGGGTATAAAAAATAGCACAATTTTTCAAAAATCGATTTAAAATGAAAAAAAAGGCCAATAAGTGACGAATTCCTTAGTTACCCATTTTGAACTATTAATACATAATCCAACATGTTTTTAAATTGTAAAAACATGGCGAAATTAACAAAAGACATCAAATGGTGCATATGGCAAAAGAGTCCTTACAAACCAATTATTAAATTAATAAACAAAAAAAAAAAAAAAAAATTAATACATAATCTAAATTTATCATTTAATATTTAGTACAGTGTCCTTTATTGGCAATAACAGCTGCGCCGCGTCTTGGCATGGAGTTTTATTGGAAGTCTTCCCAAAGTGATCCGATAGTAGTTGGCTTGGAAGCAGCAACTGCCTTCTTGACGTCGGACCACCGATTTTTGATGGGATTCAGGTTAGGCGAATGAGAAGGCCAGTCCAAAGCGTTCACAAAGTTTACCCTGACCCATTCCTTTGCTTTCTTGCTGGTGTGTTTGGGGTCATTGTCATGTTGAAAGACATATACGAGCAGCATTTATTCTGCAAAGGGTAGCATGTATTGGACCTAGTCCATAGTAGGAAACCATAGAATATTCCTCCATTGTTGGGATGTCCAATTTGCATGATCGCTGGCAAACTTAATGCGCTTAGTAATAGGTGTCGCGTTCAGAAGTGGTACCTTTCTTGGTTTGCAGGCTTTAAGTTTATGTTGCCGAAGATATGTGCGAACTGTTTGGTCAGTCGCCTTTATTTTAAGCTCTTTTTAAGCTCGGTAGCAGGCTTTGAAGGGATCTATCTTGCTCGGAGAATCAGTCTTTTGACATAAAGAGGGATCATAGATCGTTTTCGCTCGCGTGTTTCAGTATTTTCTTCATAGTTTAAGGCGTTTTTATACCCTTGCAGAGGGTATTATAATTTTGTCGTGAAATGTGTAACGCATAGAAGGAGACATCTCCGACCCCATAAAGTATATATATTCTTGATCAGCATCAACAGCCGAGTCGATATAGCCATGTCCGTCTGTCCGTCTGTCCGTCTGACCGTCTGTCCGTCTGTCCGTCTGTCTGTTTCTATGCGAACTAGTCCCTCAGTTTTAAAGCTATCTTAATGAAACTTTGCAGAAGTCCCTATTTCTGTTGCACGCAGCACATATATCAAAACCAGCTGGATCGGACCACTATATCATATAGCTGCCATAGGAACGATCGGTCGAAAATTAAGTTTTTGTATGAAAAAACCTTTTGTTTATCAAGATATCTTGACCAAACTCGACATTTATTAGTTTTACTATGCTCCTCATATATATGCAAAATTCTATTAAGATCGGACCACTATATCATATAGCCGCCATAGGAACGATCGGTCGAAAATTAAGTTTTTGTATGAAAAAACATTTTGTTTGTCAAGATATCTTGACCAAACTCGGCATTTATTAGTTTTATTAAGCTCCTCATATATATGCAAAATCCTATTAAGATCGGACCACTATATCATATAGCTGCCATAGGAACGATCGGTCGAAAATTAAGTTTTTGTATGAAAAAACCTTTTGTTTATCAAGATATCTTGACCAAACTCGACATTTATTAGTTTTACTATGCTCCTCATATATAGGCGAAATCCTATTAAGATCGGACCACTATATCATATAGCTGCCATAGGAACGATCGGTCGAAAATTAATTTAGTATGGAGAATTTTTGTTTTTCATGATTTTTCGATTAAACACGGCATTTAAAGATTTCACTATGCTCCCTTCATTTTTGCAAAATCTTATTTACATCGGTTTTTGATTAATATATTTTTTGTTTATCAATATACCTTGACCAAACTCGGCCTTAACCATTTTCTCGGCATTAAAAGGTTGGGTCTGCAAGGGTATTAGATCTTCGGCATGCCGAAGATAGCCCTTATTTCTCGTTAATCATTTTATTGGAGCATTTTTTGATAAGATCGCGCTTTCCACCGTGTTTTAGTTGTGATCTAAGATTTGTATATATATTTTTGGGCTTCCGTTCTGCTTTTATTTTTAAATTTTAAATTTTCAAATTGCTATCTGTTGTGCAGCTTAAATATATAAGTTATTGCATTTTGTTGAGCGCGGCGTCAGTTCCGTGTTGTTGTAAATGTCTGTTTTGATTCTTTTGTTGTGGCGATACTTTATACTAACAGTTAAGCACCTAGGCGTTCTTTTTGATTCTAAGATCTGCTTCAAATTTCATATAGCTACCTTCGTTAATGAGCCCAAAGGTGTACTTGGATTCATTAAACGTTGGTCCAAGGAGCTTAATTATCTCTTTATAACCAAACTCCTCTTGTTCGCCCTATCCTTGAATACTGCTCTTGCATCCGGTCTCCGGAGTATAATAGTAGCCAGGATCGTATTGAATCAGTTTAGAAGGAATGTCTGCTCTTTGCCGACGAGGTTAAATTTGGACCCTAATCTTCGGCTGCCATCCTACTCGAGCAGGCTTCTTCTTCTTGATCTTCCGTCATTACATAAGTTGATTCTTCTTTTCTCTTAGGGCGTTTTCAATTCTCAGCTGCGTCCTACGTACGCTGCAGATTACGCTATGCACAATTCTTTTCGCGTGCTATGTAAAAATTACAATTGTTTGCATCCCGTTTTCTCCGCCGAACTTTCTCTACCCCCAATAAAATCGTTGCTTTCAGGATACCTTCGGGAACATACCACTGAACATTCGCAGCTATGAGCAGAGCATAGCTTGCTGGACAGGCTATACATTTCCCATTACTATCTCTCTATCGTATCTATTTATCTATGGTATCTGAATTGTTGTAATCTAATCTGTTGATAGAGATGTAGATAAAAAGGATGCTGCCTTTAAATCAATTGTTGGGCTTTTGAAACAAGTTAAATGTGTTTCGCAGCCTCACATTCTTTTAACAATGAATACAGATATTTGCTAGAACAACATTTATTGAAATCTGAAGCTATTACATTTTCAATTGTTACACAAAGAATTCAAATTACTTTTTTGGCTTCGCTTTAAGCATGCATATATGCGTGTATTTATGGACATCAACATCTTCCATATTTAATTTATCATATTTGTATTTTTGGCACATTAACATATTGGCTTGAAATGTCCAATTTTTTCTCCAATTAGCGAGCTAATGGACTTGATTTTTCATTTGTACGGCCCATCATTGTTCTGAGAACCTCTATGTAATTCCCCGGTACGTGGGGCAGTCGTACGCTCCATTTGCAAATATAAATAGACACTTAAACATATACATTCAGACATTAATATATTTATATATTTTGATTAAGTTCATTTTCAATTGTAAATAACATTTCAATTGTAAATATTTCAAATGAAAATATAATAATATAATAAAGAAAACATAAGAAAAACTGTAGAAATTTCACTTGAAGTGGAATTAATTGAGCTTGAATTTAAAATTTAAAATCTTTTCAACATAATAACAGAATATTTCAGCCTGTTGCGTTTCTCAATTTTATATCACATTCCAAATATCCGACACAGCTTTAACTTTCAATTTTTTAACATATTTTAAGCAATATGTTTGGGTTTCTTTGTTTCTTCTATTCGTAACAATTTTCTTCTATTTGTGGCTCTTTCTAACTATCCTACGATTAATTATAAATTAATTTTTGAACTAGTCAGCTGATGCAAACTCTAAACAATTAAAAAAAAATAACAAGCAAGAGGTTCTAGTCGGGAGCTCCCGACTAGGGGATACCCTGAACCCTCTTCTTCCAACACCAAATGCAGATATATATACCATTCTAGAAGCTACACGCCAAGTTTGGTGACTCTAGCTCTTATTATTTACCAAAATTGTTCAAAAAACAGGATGTCGTGATCGATTTTTATCGATTGCTTGGAAACGGAGTCAGTTATCGATTGTGGGAAACCAACTCGATCTGCGTAGGCACTAGGAGGACCTACAGCTAAAATTTCAAAATTCCTATAGCACTTATAGGTTCTGAGATCCTTGCGTTCACACATACGGACGTACGGACAGACGGACAGACGAACGGACGGACGGACAGACAGACGGACATGGATAGATCGAATTGGCTGTTGATGCTGATCAAGAATATATATACTTTATGGGGTTGGAGATGCTTCCTTCTACGTGTTACATACATTTGCACAAACACATTATACCCTTTTTACCTATTTTTAATGGGTTCAGGGTATAAAAGTGGGAATGAATCGAGGAATAGAATGCGTAGTATAGTGTATATTAGGAATATTTTAATTTTCAATTTGATAAATATTTTTATAAATTTTTAATTCCTTTTAGATGTGATTAAAATAGTTGTTTTTTTTTGTTAAAAAGATAAGAAATTTATAGATATTCGTTAGATCTGTTCTTGCAAACAATTGTTCTCTGAGAACGTAGTCAGCATTGAGTCAGATTTATCGATAAATGTTTCAGCTTCAAGAAATACATTTTTGAATTTTTACTCCAACTTTGTTGCAAGCAAATTCTTTGTCCAGGTAACTCTGTAGCGCCCAAAATCTATTCGGCGTTTTAAGTTTCTTTCTCAAAATTCTAATTAGTTTTCTTTGCGGAAAATACTTTCGTCTGTACTAAACGTTCTTTGATGTTGCAGTAAACAGATATTATTAAGATTAAAATAATATGTCTGTGTCTTCTTCTGCGTTTTAAAATTTTCAAAGTTTTTATATCCTGTAATCTGCAAATGCGATTGTTGCAAGTATTACAAACAGTAAAAATATAATTGATAGTAAATATCTTCAATATTGTTCGTAAATAAATATGTTGATATATCTTTCCCCTTGAGATGTCATTAAAAATGTTTCCATGTATATTCGAAAGTTTTTCTCAAAATATTCACTCAAGTTGGTTTAAGTATATTCCATGTTTAGTCTTGTGCTGAAGTCCTTCTTCAACTATTTTCCCCCTAAATGATTACATGGTATCAGTCGAGTTGGGCCGACCTGTATGTTTATGTTGTTGTCAAATTTCTAGAAAAATGTCTTTTAAAACAAAACTAACCAAAATTGGTGTGTAGGGTCATTTCTTTGATGAATCTTTATGTTTAATGTTTATTAAGATTCTCTTATTCATTTGATATATCTAAACAATATTGGCTCTATGGATTATATATATAGATATATATATACATATATATATATCTTTTAAATATATTCTTTCAAGATATCAACTTTTGTGTTCTTTCTGGACTCTTTCTTTTTGGCTTATGCTTTATATATCGTTTTGTAATATGTTTATTTGAGAGCTGTGCTTATAGAACTCGTAGGTTTGTCAACAATTTTCTATAGGATTAGGCAGAGTTGCAAGCGAGTGGGGAGTGGGGAGGGGTTGTCACCATCCAACATTTAGAATCTTCTGCGGCGATATTCGCCACATTTCTTGATATAGGTGCACATCGCGGACCATCCAGTTGCATTGCCCATGCCGGCTATCTTGTCTAGCACATCGATCCCATCTACAACGAAGCCAAATATGTCCGCAAAGGGGAGCCTCGCATTAAGCACCATGCGAAACTGGCTGCCCACAAAGCCATTGTGATCGTAACGTTTCTGTCTACGTCGCATGCCCACTGCGCCGCGCTTCGTGGGCAACCCAGTGTTATCCGGTATAAAGAAACGTCCATCGAGGGCGGCATAACCGCCACTGTGTAGTTCAAAGGCGCCAGTAATAATGCTCTCCTCGTCCCTGGCATGGAATACGGAGCAGCCCCTATAGCCAAAGCCACGCTCGTGCAGGATCAGGGCGCGAAAATTCTCCGCCATGCGCGGTGCCACATCGTTGCGCACCTCGATGAGCACACGACCCGCTGGCCTGCCCTCCATTTCCATGTCCAGATAGTAGATGGGAAAGTCCAGGGATATGGGACGACGGGACGCAGCAGCTGCGGATGTGCTGGGCGTATCGAAGTCAAAATTTACGCTTTGTGCATGTGAAATTGCTGTCAGTTGCAAGCTTTGAGTGCGCTGCGTCATGCAGAAAATCGAATTGGCAGGCTGTGCCACATCTTTGCGTTGCTTTACTGTGGGCAGCTGGTGGTCTAGATTCAGCTGATTGTAGCCGTTGTCCTCAAATACCTGAGCCGCCGGATTTCTGTACTTGTTGCTGCTGCTGCTGCAGCTGCTGGAGAAGCCACTGATGTCCTCCAACAATGGAGACATGCTATGGTAAATCGGCTGCACCAACGGAAAGAGCTGCGGCTGCAACACAGCAGCGTCCTCCTCCTCCTCCTCGTACTCCTCCTCCAGATAGACGTACAGCATCTGCTTTTGGAATTTTTTGCACTTCTCCTGTAACTCGTTCAGCAGGCGCAGCAGCTCACAGCGCGTGAAGTTGCCCATGACGATGCCATGAAGCTGTGTCTGGTCTGTGCCGCGCAGCCATGTTGGTGCATGCTGCAGAATTGGCCGCTGCACGTGCTGCTGCACCGTGTCGCAGGCATCAAAGAGTTGGCGGAACAGCGACATATCGCCAACGGCCAGTACTTCGGCATACGTAATGCGCTCCTCCAAATTGCTCAGCTCCTGGCAGAGCAGGCGACGCAAATTGTGACGCGTCAATTCATGATTACGATGCTCGGTACCCACGACGCAGCCGCGGCACAGCAGCCGCCGACAGGTCTGGCACCATGTCGTATTGGGCATGGCATGGGCATGGCAATACTCGTTGGCGCCGCGCAGTTCCCTATCAAAGCCCACCTCATTCAGCCAGTTGGGCCAGGCTGAGTTGGTCAGATTGCTGCAAGTCGGCTGCAATTGTTGCTCGCTTGGCAGTTGCAACATGGCCATGCCCAGCTGCAAAGCCGGCAGCTGTTGCAGCATAAACAGCAAACCCTCATTGGTGGGCAACGAACCAAGCCCCAGCAGCAGCGTCTTCCTTCCACACTGGTGACACGACACCTGCGGATAGCCGGGCAACTGCTCCAGACAGCAGGCGCAGTAGCTATGCCCGCAATTAAGCGTCTTGGGCAACCGTGTGGCATCGCATGGGTCATAAATGCGTCGACACAAGCTGCAGCTGAGCAGCGTTTCCAGTGGCCTGCGTACATCCATGTGTTGGCTAGAGAGAAGAAAGAGGGGAGAACAAGAGAAAAGACATCAATATTTCCAGTGCATAGCTAATCCACCTGAATGACTGGCTCTTCTAGAAAATGCAGCTATAGAGAACTTTTATTATTTTTAACTCCTGTAACATACAACGTAGGAAAGTTGCAGAGTGGAGCTGATAGAAGTATAGACATCTTACGGAGCACGCGCTAGTTTTCCGGCTCTATCTCGTCGGCGATGGAAAAAAAATGTAGGTCTGCACTTATTTATGAATGTATAGTGTACACAAGCTACCCCAGAGATGGAAATTGGGAGCCGCGTATCCCCACCCTACCATGATCGTCCAAGAGCCAAGACATGTTTGAGACGATCCCTTGTACACCCTCGTTATTGTTCACATGGACTCAAGTCCGCTTTCATAAGCTGTTGCAACATATATGTATGATTTAATTTTTATACCCTGAACCCATTAAATATGGGTAAAAGGGGTATAATGTTTTTGTGCAAAATGTAAATGTATGTAACAGGCAGAAGGAAGCATCTCCGACCCCATAAAGTATATAATATTCTTGATCAGCATCAATAGCCGCGTCGATCTAGCCATGTCCGTCTGTCTGCCCGTCCGTCCGTATGTATGAACGCAAGGATCTCAGAACCTATAAGAGAGAGCTAGAGACTTGAAATTTTAGCTGTAGGTTCTCTTAGCTCCTACGCAAATCGAGTTTGTTTCCGATAATCGATAACTTACTCAGTTTCCAAGTAATCGATAAAAACATTTTATATTGCTTCTAGAATATTATATATATATTAAGTATCTTTCATTTTATACCTATCGCCACCTCCCCGCTACCACCTCAAAGAGGGTTCAGGGTATTTCCTAGTCGGGAGCTCCCGACTAGACCGTCTTATTTGTTTTTTGTCTTTTACTTTAAATGCGGTGTGCGTAATATTTAGCGCCACTACTGTAAGGTGCACAGCTGATATGCATGGCATGCGACTAGGTCAAACGCTCGCAAATTTGTTATCAGTTTCTTTGACCGTTGTTTACTCAGGTTTCAGGTTTACTCAGATGAGCTCGGTTCACGCTTTGGCACAACAAGGCAATAAAACAACAACAACTGTTCAGAATTGTCATACGCATGCTCATTTGGCTGCCAGAAAAAAAGTTATTTTTGCTCGTGAACCTGCCCTGGGTAAACAAAACAGTAGTAAATTATAATGGGGTGCTCCAGCTTGCCATTTAGCATATCCAGCGACGAAAGTACTTTTGGCGGTGTCCATACGAGTGGTGTTTATGAATATGTTTAAAAGCAAGGTTTATTTTTCTGGTGCATTGTTTTAGATGGATTAAAGTTTTAAAATTTCCATTTGCCGACCAAAATCACGTTGTGTTTCACTTATTCGGCAACTTTTCGCCTTGACAAATTATACCCAATGCCAAAATAAAATAAAACTAATTTTTCACTGCGGACTATGGCTCGGACACCCTTCGGATACCCTTTCTTACTCGTTTTTTGTTGTATGCGCCTATCCGTTCTCGTCTAGAACATGTCGAACACAACTGTGTCAGTTGGCGATGATCTGCAATTCTCCCTGTGCCCATAATTCCGTTTCTGCTCGTTTATTTCAGAGAACGAGAAACGGAGCTTAGGGGTTTTGGTATAGGTGCCAATCCAAAATTAAACTTTGGAAATGGTGTTCCGTCCGACTGTGGGCCTTGCTTTTTCAAGCTACGGTTAGCTATGCACCAATTGATATCCGCCTGCATGGGCTCAAACCAATTTAATTTTTAAATTTTGTATAATTTTGTACATTTCCGCAACAAAAGGTTTTTTTTTTTTTTTCTAGTGGCAATAATTTATTTTTAATTTGGGCACAAAAGAAGAAAAATAAACGAAAACGTGCTTGTAGGTTGGGCTACTAAACTTTACGCAAAATTACTCACTGAGACTGCACTGGTTGACAGTCAATGCCAGAAAAATGTCGAGTCTGGCTTGAGGAAGTGTCATCTAACCTCACCAGGTCGAAAATTGGCAGACACGCATTTTTCTTATATATTGCACAAGTGTGCAATTTTCGTAAGATATAAGATTTTAAATAAATAAAAATATATACATATTATTATTTTATACTTAAATTGTATTATTATTTTTTAATTGTTGTCAGTAGAAGTGGTAACCAAATATTCTGCGTACTTAGACAAACTACAATAATTAACAAAAATACTACTAAAACTAAAAGAAATCTACTACTAAATGTCAAACCAATTGCTACTTACAAATGCATTTAAAAAAATTGCATTGCCTACTTTTGTGCGCACTTGAAAAATAGTCAACTTCTTTTTGGTAACAGGCGCTACTACACTCCTTTATCCACTGGCAGACTGTAATAAAAAAGCTGTGATGGATTCATCATTAGGACTATTTATTTGATGTATTCTACGTATTTGCTTTGTAGGTCTGTTGCTTACTCGGTTCTTAAAAAATATATTTGGAGTTTATCACAAGTGCTGATTTTATATGTAGATCGCATCCGAATGCATAACTTTTACGCAAACGGTGTTTAAATATTTCTATTAACAAATACATTCGAAATCCGTTTATAAGGAACTCTATTAACCAGGCAAACTTGTTAACAGGGATGCGAGCCCCATTAATCGTGATTTATCTTATTCTCTCTTGCTTTCGCATAATAGAATAATTTTGCTTTTAATAAATGCATTTCATGGAATATAACAATATCTCCTTTAGCCAGATATATTTTCAATAATCCGTAATAAGCCTGGTCCCTGGCATCAACGATAATCGAAGTTCAACTCTATGTAAACTTTCTAAACTTTCTGTGTAAATTTCATTCACTTGGGCTAATAACTTAAACTCTGTTGCATCCAGTGTGGTTTACTTAAAGTTAACTAAATACAATTAAATAACTAGAAAGAAAAACAGTCCACAGATTGAACGGCATTTTGTTGCCACGGAAAAATTTACTTTTCAGGCCTTGCCGTGTCTGTGGATTTTCTGTCATGGATTTTCCACCGATTTGGTAAGTTTATTCTAAAGCTAACAATGAAAAACAAACTTTTTTGTTTAATTGTAGGTTTAAATCCACTTAAATTATTTCCCCTTTAGAGGTAGCTTTATTTAATAGAATTTTATTCCCACTTTCCCAAGAACTTCGTGCAATAATAAAAACAATTGAAAATCGATTGGGTCGAAGGGGTATACACGCATACACAGGCACACATGCACACACAGACACACACACACACACAGAGAAAAAGCTTCATTGTTGCATTTGTCTCATTGATGTGAACATTTTGATTCAATTTTGATATTTTCGTGTCGGATTGAATACGTTTATAAGAAAGGGGACAAGCCAGCAGGAAAACAAGGGAGACCAAAAGATTCTAACAATATTTTTCGTCGAGAGTAGTTCATAAGAATTGTTTGCGTTGCAATTAGTTTCTAGATTTGTAATTTGTAATATGAGAACATGCTCAATCGATAGTCTATTAATAAGTTCAACATAATTCACGTTTGTATTAGATTTAAGCGAGCACAAGGCAGAGAACACTTCTTAGTTTGTTTTAGCTCTGGCCAACAAATACACAGACACACACTTACGCACATAAGACTTAAAAGGTTGACAAATGTTGTGTAAAAAGCGGACACCTTGGCCCGCTTTGGGTTCAGGCGTTCAAACAAAATGCCTCAACACCTTTATTAAGCTCCGCTTTTTATTTGTAAGGGAAAGGAAAGCATGTTTAGTTATGCTTTAAATATGGAATATAAGAAATCTTGGTGCCTCATTTACAAAGAATTATCAGGGTCGGCTTCTCTATGTGCCAATACTCTGAGATAATATCCGCCAGAGATAATAGATGATAAAAAATTCTATTTACTGCCACTGAACATTTTTGTTTTGTTTATTTTTCCTTTAGTAAATATTTTCTAAAGTGAATTTTAATATAAAAATTGTTTTGGCTTTATTCTGCTTTACTTGACAGACGGACAGCGATGCGGCGAGCTGTGTTCAGAGAAAGGTGAGAAATTTAGCAAGAATAGATATGCAGTGCAATAACAATAGAATTCCTAATATTAAATTTAGCTTTTCAGCAAAGTCATAATATGCTGCATTAACAAAGCATTTCCAATCCTGTGCATAGTACTGCACAATTTCTTTGATTCGCATTGAATTTAATTTGGTTTTACTTCGTTTTTATTTATCTCTTCCTTGCGCTTTGGTTTTGTGCGCTTTTCGTATCTCTCAGGTATTTTCTTCGTTGTGTACGACTTTGTGGTATCAACATGTTGCTGCTATTTGCTTTCTCTTATTTTCTTCTTTTTTCTATCGGCATCATTTTTCCAGCTTACCTTTTTTCAGTTTCTTCTTCTTTTTCCCCTCTGCTATTTTTTATTTATTTATTTATTTATTAAATGGTCGACAACATCTTTTCACAGCTAAACTTTTTCAGTGACTTCTTCTTTTTCAATTTTTTTAAATTAAAAAATATTTTTTTTTTTTTTTTTATAATTAAAAAAAAAAAAAAAAAAAAAAAAAAAAATAAAATTTTTTAAATAAATAAAAAAATTTTAATTTTATATTTAGAGTATTTTATAGATGGGAGAGAGAAAAAGTAATGGGAAATCACCGACCCGGTAAAAATTTACAGCCTGTCCGGCAAGCTATGCCCCTGCTCATAGCTGGGAATGGTCAGTGACTTCCCGAAGGTATCCTGAAAGCAACGATTTTATTAGGGGTAGAGAAAGTTCTATAGAGAAAACGTGATGCAAACTATTATAATTTTTACATAGCACGCGAAAAGGATTGTGCATAGCGTAGTCTGTTGTGCACGTAGACAGGAATAAGGGGCGGTAATTTCTGGTTGGTCTAGACGGAACAGAGAATTGAAGACGCCCTAGCAGAAAAGGAGAATCTATATCGCCAATAATCAACTTATGTAGAAGGACAACACCAAGAATTGTCCTACGGTTGGTTAATGACGGAAGGTTAAGAAGAAGCAGCCTGCTGGAGTAGGATGGCAACCGAAGATTAGGTTCCCAATTTAAACCTCGTAAGGCAAAAAGCTGAAATTGCTTCTGAACAGATTCAATACGATCCTGGCTATTGTTATACTGCGGAGACCAGATGCAAGAGCAGTATTCAAGGATAGGGCGAACAAGAGAGATGACAGAAGTTTCGTTATAAAATAATCGTTAAACTCTTTAGACCATCGTTTAATGAATCCAAGTACACCTTTTGCCTCATTAACGATGGTATCTATGTGTAGATTGAAACATAGTTTAGAATCAAAAAGAACGCCTAGATCCTTAACTGTTAGTATACGTTGCAAAGGGGTATTGTCGATTGTATAACTGACAAGATAAGGTGTAGTACGATAAAATGTCATAAACATACACTTTGAACAATTCCGATGCAATTGATTGGTCGAACACCAAAGTTGCATAGCGTTCAAATCGTCTTGTAGACGAGAATGATGTAGGGGATTAGTGTATGATAGAATAAGTTTCACATCATCAGCATACATACGAGCACATAGGCCCATGTGATATAACATAGGCCAGGAACGATCAATTAAATATAAAGAGAAAAGAGTAAAGGTCCAAGATGACTACCTTGAGGAACACCAGAAAAGTAGGACGTGAAAAACCTGTTTTTTAGGATAGTCTTGCCAAACTCAGCATTACTCTTTAACTATGGTCCTCACCTTTATGCAAAAGACTATTAAGATCCAACTATAGCAAATAGAGACGGAGGGAAACCTATTCGGTCAAGTTTAAAAAGTAAAATGTCATGGTGCACTGTGTCAAACGCCTTACTGAAGTCAGTATAAATGACATCAGTTTGCATTTTCGAAAAAAGGCATCATTTACCAAGGTTTTAAATTCAAGCAGATTGGTCGTAGTTGACCGATATACTTTACGAATCCATGCCTTGAACATTGGGATAAAAGGTTGATTTGCAGAAATGCTTCGCAAATTCCGAAGTGATTAGTTTTCTTTCAAATAATTTAGGAATAGCGGACAGTTTTGCAATGCCCCTGTAATTTTGTATATCAGACTTTCCACCTTTCTTGTGGAGAGGAATGATATAAGATTCTTTCCAAAGAGATGGAAAGACAGAAGATTCAAGAGATAGATTAAAAAGCTTTTGCAATGGATAAAGAAGGGAAGAACTACACTCCTTGAGTAGACAACTAGGAATATTGTCAGGCCCAGGAGAGTAAGAAGATTTTAAAGAGTTTATAGCTAAAAGGAGAGAGGAGTGTGAAATAATAGGAGGAGGTATAGAACTAGAGGAAGAAATAGTATAAGGATAAGAATTATTATTAGGACAGACTGAGGAGTAAGTAGATTGGAAAAAATTAGCAAAGAGGTTAGCAGAATCAGAGTCATTACTAGCTTTATCCATCCCGAAAGAAAAAGAAGTTGGCAAACTTGAAGATTTACGCTTCAAGTTTACAAAATTGTAAAACTGTCTCGGATTTTGGGCAAATTGCCTTTTACAACGAGTTAGATAATTCTCATAGCATTGAGAATTCAGAAGAAAAAAGTTCGACTTGGCTATGGAATATTTAGCCAAGTCTGTACACGAACCAGACTTTTTAAACTTTTTAAAATATTTAGATTTTAAGTTTTTAAGATGTGACAATCTGGGAGTAAACCAGGGTGGTTTTGAAGAAGTAGTCGAAGGAATTGACTTGGGAATGCTCATATCTAAGAGGGAGTTTAGGGTGCTATAAAAAAAAGTAATACCAGTATTCATATCAACCGAGTCATATAAGAAAGACCAATCGGTTGCATAAATAAGCTGATTCAGCAATGAATAGTTTCCTTTGCGAAAGCAGAGGCGGGGCTTATTGACTGATGAGCACGAAATGAGACGATTACAATTGAACATTGTAATCTCTAAGGTAGGATGAAATACATCCTCAGGAAGAGATAAAGGAGGGTACCTAGACACATTAGAGATAAGGTAGTTATTAACAAATACAAGGTCAAGTGTTCTATTCAAATGATTAGAAATTGAATTGATTTGAAATAACGAAAGATCAAGCATGCAGTCTATAAAATCATGCTGTGCTAAGGGCACTAGATAATTTTCGGCAGTGAATAATGACCAAGAGATGTTCGGCAAATTAAAATCACCCAACACCATAAATAGGTCATTACGCACGTGTGAAGAAACTTCTTTAATACAAGTAATATGTTTCATATAAACTTGAATATCAGAAGAAGGAGGAACATAAGAGCATGTAATATATATATTCCGTGTAGGAAAAGACACCTTGACTGAGATAATTTCAGCGTCAGTAGGCGTACTAAAACAGAAAAGTTCTGACTGGAGAGTGGCTTTAACGGCAATTAACACCCCACCACCTCGAGTCGGCCGATCATTTCGATGCAAAATAAAACTATTCGAAAATACCTCAAAATCGGATATGGTTGAATTTAACCATGTTTCGGAAAATGCTATTATATCCGAGTCGAAGGAAGTACTGGCTATGAAAAGATTTTTAAGCTTTGAAATAAGACCTCTGACATTCTGATAATGAATACAGATTTGGTCAGAAGATGAAGTTAGTTTTTTGGGGCAGAAATGGTACCCGGTATTGAAGGGACTGGAAGGGTGACAGGCTGGTTACGCTTTTTTGGCTTGAACTCGTGAACAATCATGTGTGGAGGCCAAAATTTGGGATCACAAATGATTGGGAACATATAATGTGAAACATTTATTTTGAATGATGATATTTCACGAGGGGTGGAGAAATTAAATTTGGTTATTGACACGCTAGCAGAAGATTTGCTAGCAATATAGGCTGCCAATGACTCAGAAGTGGTGTCCGATGAAAGTCGAGACACAAAAACTTGCCTACGAGGGGCAACAACCGTTAAAGTAGGTGCTGCTGGGGCTGCAGGTAGTACAGGAGATGGAGGAGCTAAAGAGGCACCATGATTGTGTTTAACAATCTGGGCAAGATTACGGGCAGGTCTACTTTTGCGGCCAGGAGCTGACGGGGCTGAGGCAGTTTGGATAACTGGGACGGTATCAGGTACGGGCTCTGCTGGAACTACTATAGGGGATAAAACGGGGGTAATTGGGCAGTCGCTTGGGGAAGGCGATAAAGACAACATTGGAGATAAATCCATGTTGCCAGGAAGGGACAAGAAAGGCGTAGGTGTCTGAACAGACGTAGACGGCAATTGCAAAAGTTGAGGCTCCAACCGGCGATTGGTTGGAGACTCAAATTTATAATTGGCAAGCAACTCAAAACTCGAGTCAAATTTACTCGACAGTTGCTTAGCCACATTATTCAATTTTAAGAATTGATTTCTCACAGAATTATACATTCTGGAGAAATCAATTTGCTTGTCGATGCAATCTGGGCACGACCAACGCAAGCCACCGCAGCCCTTCTTGGCAACTGCAGCGATCTTGTCGCAATCACGCCCAGTGAGACCTGCACATTTAGCATGCATCATATTCTCACACAGCCAGCAATTAACAAATTGCGGCTGTGCAGAATCATCAGCCTGCTTGAACGTGCAAGGTTTCTTACAGCACGACATAATTATTACAATTATGCAAGTTGCGAGAGCGCAGAGCAAAACGAAAACGGTGCACAAGAATAGAGCAAGTAAACACTCAAAAAAATAACTATTCGTACACAAACAAATTGTTTGGAGCGAAAGGCAATAGCAAAAATTTGCGAGAGCGCGATGCACAAGCGGAAATATGCGGCAGCGAACACACGCACAAACAAGTGTATGCACAGGGGAGCACCAAAGCAAAAGAATCAAACAGGCAATAACAACAATACAGAACTGACGCCGCGTTCAATAACACTTTGCACAATTATAAAGCTTTTTCAATAAAGCACAAAAAAGGCCAAATTTAGAAATAAAAAGCAGGATTAAAGCGCAAAAAAATATATAAAAATCTTGGAGCACAAGTAAAACACGTCAATCACTCTCAACTGAATATATGAACAAACAAAATTTCATAAATAAAGAAAAATACATAAATCAATACAAATTAGTAAAAAATTAACTAAAATAAAAACAAACCAAAATTGTATGTTAAATGTAGATTTAAACAAAATTAATTTTTGCTTTTAATAATCTAACCCCCGGACTGGTTCGAGGCCAGCTACAAAAATATATTTAAACGAGAAAGAAAGGCTATAATCTATAGACGCTCCTTATATAGAACAATTTTCACTTTGATCAGTGAATTTGAATTCGCATAGATTTTAATATGTTTCTCCATATTTTTCCACATGTATTTTAAAAAGAAAATCAATCTTGTTGGCGCTAGAGAGCTGAAATAAGTATAGCAGTTAAAAAAGTTACAGCAGTTAAAATGATGGAATTTTCGAAAATTCCACGAGCAAGTGTGAAAATATTGGTGAGAATAGGCTATGTAAAACTCTTTGTTTCTGGGGGTGGCTTCGGAATGGTAATCCTCAGTTTGTAATTGAAAAACCAGTGGTTGTTCTAATGGCACTTTATTAGAAAAAATTCGGCTGCTTATAGTGAACTCTGAATTTGAAGTAATTTTACACATTTTTGGTTGAAGTTATGGAGGTGGAGTGGAGACATCGTGTGAGCTCAATTAATGCTATGCTTCATTCGAGCATTAAATTTTTTTTTTAAAAAAAAATAAATAAAAAAAAATTTTTAAAAATTTTTTTTAAAATTTTATAAGAACCTTTTTCACTGTAATAAATATTTTTTTTTTTTATAAAAAAATAAAAAAAAAAATTTTAAAAATTTTTTTTAAAGTTTTTTAAAGACTCTTTTCACTGTAATCGAAAAATCAACTAGTCCTGGGTGATAAATAGGTGTAATTGCCTATTTTAAAAAACATTGCTTAAGTAACTGTTTCATTTTGGGAATATCAGCTTATCAACTGTTGACTTGTTTTGAGATACGATTTGCTGCAACCGACAAAAGATTGAACGCTGTTTAATGCCATTTGGCAGGGTTTTTCTTTCCATTTCAAAAAAGCAACTGCATTTTTTTAGTAGAAGCTGGAAAGTTATGCAGGCAAGACTGATTTTAAAAGCCGCCAATAGGAAACTGAATTCTAGCATATCATATAGTTCGGATATGCTCAACATTTTGGCCATCATTCAACTAATTGGGTGCCAGGCAACGCAATTAGTCGAACTAAATGGAAAAAAACAATTCAAAAAACAAAAATTTAGATGCTAGTGCCAAACAATCTCCGCGCGTCTTTGCACCCGTCGCACAAGGATACTGCAGGACACAAGGACAAAAGTGCAGCGAACCGCATATGCAATATTTGAGGTGCAACAAAGCAAAGTTAATTGAAATGAAGGGCACGGGACAGAGCAGCATTCTCGTCTGCTCGAGTAAATAAATTTATTATCGCTGATGATGACGATGTCGACGTTGGTGAAGATGAATCTGACAGATGGTTGGACTTAAATCTACATCGGTTTCACAATCAACTAGGCGAGACAGTCTAAACTCTTTTGATAAAGAGACTAGGTTCTTCTGTACCCAACGAAATATGACACAAATTGAGATTATTAGCTGTTGAGCTTTATCAACTCCTCCAGGTTGATTATATCTTTGATAAATGTTATCGATAACTTACCATATCTTAACCAAGTGAGAGTGCTGCAGTAGGGAGAGTGTGACTGAGAGATACTCTGAACCCACCTTCAGAAACATTCCAGCTCCTGCTGTGCTTCTTCACTTTGCTCCACAAAATCGATTTATATCGATATGTAAATGGGTAATGAAAAATTTAGAATTTCATGTCTCTAGCCTTTTCTAACAAACACACAAATAGGCAACGCATATATTTTGGTAATACATCAAGAATTGAACATACATACAAGAAAATAATTTCAAGCCTCTAAACTTGTTTAATTAGGCAAGCACACAAACAAGAGCTTCATTCGTAATTCCCAATGAAAAGTTCTTAATAAACTTATCTGGAATTGATTCAATATATTACGCTTATCGCATTCCACACTTCAAGCGCTTGATTAAGTTTTCAAAGGAAGCCGGAAACTAAGAAATCTTTTGCCTTAATATCGAGTGTGTGTTGGGGGTATTGTTCTTTTCTGCCTGGCCTCTGCTGAGAGCAGTACGATTTTTTTAGAGCAACATATACATGTGTATGTATTAGACACACACACACACACACACACACAGACAAACTCATAAATAAACCAGAATAAACTCGTCTCAGCTCCAACGTGCGCCTAAGAGATGCCACACGAAATGTGCAGGCAGTTAAACCAAAAGTAAAAGCTTATAAATACAGTCAAAACTCTCTTTGACGGACAGCGCTAGTCGGCTCATCTTTGCCCGCTAAAGAGCAGGGTTATGGCCCGGAAGACTGGCTATGGCCCGATTCACAAAGGAAATAATAAATAATTAAAGTGTTCATTAGCAGAGTTTCACTGCGTGTTGCTTTTTATTTAAAGCATTCTAATTCATATAGTACATATGTATATAAAACCACAAACTAACCAAAATTAAAGATTTAATTAATAAATTTAATTTTTCATCTTAACATATACTATGCATATGATTTTTTCACTCAAAAATGTTGAAAATCTGCAGAAGTACCTAGAGCTTGATTAACCAAAGGAGACACACACACATACACGCATATGACTTGCAGCGGATGCAATTTCCAGTTATCAAAGCATATTTCTTAAATGGGGGCAACAATTGCTGCAGGTAATATATCAAATATCTTAATGTCGCCAACAAACAGGCGGCACACACAGACACACACACACACACACACACACACACAGCCAACAGACGACATTTACCGAATTAATTACAATAGTCAAATTCGAAAGCAGAATAGCAGGCAAAGCAAGCATAGGAGAGGGTAGGAGAGGGGCAGACGGAAAGCAAAATGCAACGCAACTTGACATTCAATCTCGCAGAGCAAGAACTAAGAGAGAGAAAGCTGGCTCTGCCTCTCTTCGCTCAGCCTGTTGCGTGCTGGCTTTAGGCGCGAAAGCTGGCTCTGCCTCTCTTCGCTCAGCCTGTTGCGTGCTGGCTTTAGGCGCGCCGTGCTCTGCGTTCGCACTGCACTTGCCAATGAAACTCTGAACGGTACGCACACGCAGCCGCTTAGCTCTTGAACGTACGCGAAGCGATGCGACGGCACGCAACGCTGCAGCAACTACATCAGCAGTAAGAAGAAGAATAACAACAACAGACTAAAAATTCGTTTTAGTTGATTTATGTGTGCGATTCGCCTGTTACTTCACTGGAGGTAAAAGACAATAACAAAATCAAAATACAGTTATAATTACAATTAATATAACGGACAAGTGCTTCGCGTAAAAAAAAAACAGCAAGCAAGTGCACTGTGAAAACCTTTTGGGTGGCTTTTCGAACTACCAATAATTAACTTATACAAATATATATATATATATATTTATAAATCAAAAAAGAAAGAATACTAAATCATAAAAAGGTTATTTGAGCAGCCTAACAAGAGCAAAGCTTCTTTTAGAAAACTTTAAAACTCAATTGAAACGCAAGAAATAATTGAAAGTTGGTGGCAACAAATTGATATTGAATATTAAGGTAAGCTTCCCATTTTGAAAACATGTAACCCAAATGTGCAACTATGTGGCATGCAACCTATTTTAGAAAATTCGGCTGACATACTTTTAAATTCCCGTTAACTTGCGAGCCCATGTTTTGTGATTATTTCGAAAATTATGCTACAGTATTCTATTCTAACATTGGGTGCCGAAATGTAAAAGTTGTTTAGGGGGCTTAAATAATTATGTGTTACCCAGTTTTGCCCGTGCCAAGTGTTTTTTTTTTTTTTTTAATTTAACCCTTTTCCGTTGATTGTCATTTCCACCCTGATGGGTGGATTTGTCGCAATCGGTGAAATGCATATCAAATGTAAGAATTGTGAAATATTTTCACATAGATATTTAAAATGAGTTCAAAGTTGAACTCTTCTTCCCCTCTTCCCCTTCCCAGCGCTCACTTACGTTCTAAGAGCTGACTATGTTATTTCGGCCACTTAGCTCGTACGGGCTATGCTGTGTGCTATAAGCCAATCAGTCAATCTGGTAGTTATTCAGTTAACAATGGCATTAGTTTATTATGGTCAAAATTCAATGGATTATTCGCATGACTATGTTGAGTATATAAATAGCATGGACGTCCACTAAGTGAGTTTATTGAATTCCATTGAGTTGTGTGAGTTGGGCATACATAGAATATTCATAAATCGCACTTCCCTCGGCTCAGTCCCTAGTTTTTGCCATTGTCTGTACGAGAGTCAATTGGAATTTGCTTGCGTAGACAACCACCCTGAATGCCCACTTTGTGTCTAATAGAAATGCAGCTTGAAGCTTGATACTCGTGGCAACGCATGCAAAACAGGACGAATACGTTTATGTGAGCCCGATGTGCAACCTATGAGCTTAGTCCGGCAAATACACAATTGCAGGTTGCTAATGGACAGCAGATTGACAAATTCCTGTAACATAACAACCAAACACATGTAAGACTGCTCTAGTCGGGAGTGCACGACTAGGAGATACCCTCAACACCGCGCCGACCTGCCCACACACTCATTCTAGCTTCCTTCTACCCATACGCTGGGTGCATTGTTCCTTAGTTCCATACTATGGGAAATGATTTCGTAATTACTTGGGTGTATACCGTCCGATATTTGTGAAATTTGAAGAGCATTAATATGGCATCAAAATTTTTGTAAATACAAAACTTTTGGAAAACGAAAGGAGTTATCCGAAAAGTGGAATATTCTGGATCTGTGCATACTATAGGAGAGTCTGTATATCAAATTTTGTGTCACTAGCCCTCAAAATCTTAGTTTTTATGAATATCATGGAAACCGGGCAAGTTATCGATGATTTGAGGAGGACCAACGATCAAAATTTTATGTCTCTAGCTCTCATGGTTTTCGAGATCAACGCGTTCAGACAGACTGCCATAAAAAACATACGGATATGTCAATATGAACTCGACTATTGATACTGATACTGTAAAGATATATGTACATTCTGTATGGGTTCATAAGTACTTCAACGCGTTCAGGGTATACGGAATTATATTGTTTTGACATAAAAATTCGTTATTGAAGTTCAATTTAAATTCAAAGCATATACTAATGTAAATATTGTCGGCATCAATAGTGTCACAAGTGATGACATTTTTACTAAAAAACTTGTTTAAACTTTCCCATTTCAGCTGAAATTTAATTAATGGCAACTATTGCCAGCATTGTGGTCAATAATTTTATTAAGAAAGAGAAGAGAAATTTTATTAAGAATTTTATTAGGAAAAGAGTACATACATTAATTTTGCATTTATTTTTAATGTCCGCTCGTTTGCTAATATGAACAAAATTTGTTCGTAGGACTTGGAATAAAACTCGTTTATACTCGTAGCAGAAAAAGGGTGTGGGATAAGGAAAGTCTATATTTTCACAGGTATAGAGTTAGGATAGGTTAGTTATTTAAATTAATATTGTGGGCAGCCTTTGAACAAGTATAACGCAGTCGATTGCACCCGACAGCAACATTCTTATATGCTCCATATATATATTTTTTATATTTGTTTTTTGGCTTGTTTGTTGGACCAAAGACAATACAAACACAATTAGCATATTGATGGCAGCAACGGAAACTGGCCCACAGGCGAGACACACGCACACGCACACGCACACACACAGGCATGCACATTCAAATGTCCCTTAAATCCCAGCGCTAGTCAGTCTGCCAAATGAAGTGCTAATCGACGAAATATTGATGGATGTCCTGGATAAAATGATTGTGGCAGTTGACCACCACAAAAAAATGAAATCCTGTTTTTAAGGCAAATTGGGTAAATAATTAGAGCTAGAGTCACCAAACACGATATGTTGCTTCTAGAATATTATATATATGTCAAGTATCTTTTATTTTATACCTATCGCCACCTCCCCGATACTAACCCAGAGCTATTAATCTAGTTGCTAACACAACTTGTATTGCCAACCTCTCTCAATAAGACTCAATAAGTGGCAAATGGTGCGGTCTGTCGTGAGTTCGAGTGCTGCCAAGGAAAGTAAATATGCGGTCAGTTCCGAGTTTTGAACCCCGACGTTGGAACTCTTTTTTAAATTTTAATTTATCTTTATTAATTCAAACGAGCTGCGTTTGGTGTTGGAATAAGAGGGTTCAGGGTATTCCCTAGTCGGGAGCTCCCGACTAGAACCTCTTACTTATTTAAATTAATATTGTGGGTAGCCTTTGAACAAGTATAACGCAGTCGATTGCACCCGACAGCAACATTCTTATATGTTCCATATATATATTTTTTTATATTTGTTTTTTGGTTTGTTTGTTGGACCCATAATATTGGGTAAATGTCAAATAAATGCGTGCAATTCGCATTGTCTCGATTGATAATACAATTAATTGAATTTCATTTAAAATTAATGAATGCAATTAAATTGAGTTTCCGTCAACTTGGCTATATTTGTTTGTACAACACAAATATGGAAAAATATATTGGAGTACACAAATAGCCGCTAGCCACAAATAGACAGATTTTAATATGGAACAGATTTAATGAGGAGTACGACCCATTACTTAAAGTACTCGGGCACTTTTAAAGTTCTTGAATATTTTCTTTCCCTTAACGCTTGGTCACGAGAGAAATTTGCCTCGAAATGAGTTTATAAAATTCACTTTTCCAAAAAGAAAAGTTCAACTCTCTAGGTTTAAATATAGGCAAGAAAATGATTAACTCCTAAAAAGCGCCTGTTTTGAGCCAATGTCCTGTCCAATTCCCTTTCTCTCTGGCCATATCCTTGTAAAACCCAAAGACCTTCAGGACCAAAAGAATCTTGGTCGATTGTTTTCGCAGAGCACTTATCCGATTTCTTTCATAACTTCACCCAAACTAATCTGTGCAAATGTGATAAACATTTCTATTGTTCATTGCCAATAATAAACTCATTATTCCGTTGCCGTTTGTTCTGAATAGATACTTGGCGAAGGCCTAAGTGAGACTCGGTGTAATGTGTTCATGCGTGAACAGATTTCATTCAAAAATCTTTTTTAGAAATTTTTTCGTAATTTTGTGTACTCCTTTGAAGCTGTCATTTAAAGAACTCAAGAATCTAACTTGAAATTTCATATTCATTACAATTAAGATAAACTTGAAAAAGTCCAAAAATATATATATCAGCCCACTTGACTCGACCTTTATCAACACTTGCTGCCGTTCATCAGTCTATTATGTATTGGGATTCGTATTTAGGGATTCGTATTTTTATTGCCATGCCAACATATTGAGACATGCCAACAATCTATTGGCTTGCATGCTAACTGACCATAGCAAAGGTCAGGTTATAATTGATCCATGGGTTCACAAGCGGAACCGAAATCGCTTGAGAAAGTGTAAAATAGATGGAATATTCAGTTTTATTTGGGGATAGAGTTAAGCAAGTGTGAAAGTGGCTGATAAGCGACAGAGAGAAGGTTGCACACACACAACCTGGGAAATATGAATTAATATTAGAAGGAACAACAATATTTTTGCCATGGAATCGACAATGAGCCAAAACCCAAATCGAAACCTAAACAGAAACAAATGCAACACGAGCACAGCAAGCCCAAGATTTCCTGCTAATATCCATCTTGAACTTTATATATAATACACGCATTTATAAATGGGATTGTATTTATATTTCCAATTCTGTGTCAGCTATCTATAAATTGAGCTTCACCACAAAAAACAGAAAAGCTGAATAATTCAGAGGTGAAATTGCATTAAAAAAATTGTTCTAAGGCAGCTTAATTAGGTGCGTATTGATGTGTGCGAGTGTGTGCGAGTGTGTGCGAGTGTGGGCATATTGTGTGTGTGTTGCGGGTATGTACTAATGAGTGTGCGTGTTTGTGGGGGCTGGTCTGTTCCCCTCGTGTGTTTTAGCTCATGTCTTGTCTTTTCAAATATTTCACATGTGTTAAATGCGCATTTCTGCATTGCATAAAACATGAATCATGAATTTCATCTCTATGTTGTGTTTGTTTTCCTTTAAAACATTTTTTTTAGTTACGTTGGCAAATTGCGAGTCTGTTTTGTGCTTGCACATATTCGATATATATAAGCGCACGTGCTTAAATTATACTATGTTCCAGTTGCACACACTATTACATAACCCACACTATTACTTAACCCAAACAATCATCCTATACAGCATTAGAAAATACTTAAAAAATGCATGATATTTCAGCTAAGCCAGGAGAAGGCTTTCAATAAGCCGCGCATCCATTCAGCTTTACAACTAATTTAATGCAATTATTGTTATATTGAGCTCAGGCTCATTGCAACGTGTCGTATGAGTGATATGCAAAGGGGGCAGCAGGAGAGAACAAGAGAACGAGAGAGGCAGACAATTCTATCATCACCTCAGCTAAACCACAAGTGTGTGTGTGTGTGTGTGTGTGTGTGTGTGTGTGTGAGTCATCTGCGTGTTTGTTTCAACAATATTATCTGACGGCAGGCGACAGGCAACAAATTTATTGGTATCTCTGAACAAACGGCCAAACCAACATAGTTTAACTGAATAGGTGACACTTTCTAAAGAAGACTTCGTCCTTTGTTGTCATTCCAGCATACTCTATATATATCCCTGTCCCTTTATATTTCACTGACCTGTACTTGCCAATTGGCTGTGCCCAAGTGTCAGAGCCTGTGCAGTTAATTCCTGAAATTGTGACTTTAATTAAGTGCCGCTCAAAAGTAGGCCGCATAAATAATAACTTTAAGAGGTATTGAAGTTCTTATTAGCGGATTTCTTTGCATATGGTGTGCTGATATTTAAACTGTTGTATTAAAAAGTAATCAGTCTGACATGACTTAATATTGCTTTGAATATTTAATTTAAATTTAAATTATAATTAAAAATCTATTTAACAGAATATAGGAAAAAATAGTAAATTAATTAAGAAATATAGATGAACAAACAAAATATAATAAATAAAGAAAAATACATAAATCAATAAAAAACGAGAAATAAAGGCAGACCCAACCTTTTCATAATGCTCATAGTGCTTTGCCCGTATGTAAGAAGCACAAGGAAAAAGTTAATGCCGAGTTTGGTCAAGATATCTTCATAAATAAAAAAGGTTTTTAATCAAAAGCCTAGTTTTCGACCGATCGTTCCTCTGGCAGATATATGATATAGTAGTCCGATGTAAAAAAGATTTTGAAAAAATGAAGGGAGCATATTGAATTCTTTAAATGCCGTTTTTAATCAAATTATCTTGAATGACAAAAAAGTTTTCCATTCAACCACTTAATTTTCGACCGATCGTTCCTATGTCAGCTATATTATATAGTGGTCCGATCTTAGGACATCCTTAATAGGATTTTGCATATATATGAGGAGCATAGTAAAACTAATAAATACCGAGTTTGATCAAGATATCTTGAAAAACAAAATGTAAAACTGAGAGATTAGTTCGCATAGAAACAGACGGACAGACGGACATAGCTATGTCGACTCGGCTGTTGATACTGATCAAGAATATATATACTTTATGTGGCGATAGGTATAAAATGAAAGATACTTGATGTATATATACTATTCTAGAGTAAACATATCACTTTTGGTGACTCTAGCTCTTACTATTTACCCAATTTGCTCAAAAAACAGGGTTTCGATATCGATTTTTATCGATAGCTCTTATAGGTTCTGATATCCTTGTGTTTATACATACGGACAAACAGACATACGGACGGACAGACAGACGGACATGGCTAGATCGGCTCGGCTATTGATGTTGATCAAGAATATATATACTTTATGGGGTCGGAGATGCTTCTTTCTACCTGTTACATACATTTTCACAAATGCATCATACCCTTTTACCCATTATCAATGGGTTCAGGGTATAATAAGATGTACTGCTAAAAATTTCATCAAGATCGGTTAAGAAACACAAAAGAGAATGTGTTTTCGCTGCCCACCCCACGTGTTTGCTGCAGCTAGCGCAAATTGGAATAAAAGGGATCAGGGTTGAGAGGGTGAGCTCGTTGCGCGAAATGTGAGGGATGGTTCAAGGTATCCCCTAGCCGGAAAATCGCGACTAGAGCCTTTTACTTGTTACAGCTGCTTACGAAGCAAATACGATGAATATATGAACTAAATGTGCTTAATGATGGTTTAATTTAATACACTGTGCAATAGCATAAAAGAGTTATAAATATTAGCAGTGCTAAGTAGATAGGATGTCTATGGGACCCAGACATCCAAGCAACTGAACAAAGTGGAGCTGGGTTCAATTCCCAGGCTAGGGTATGGATATACTTAGCCGAAGGCTATAGTAACTAATGCTATTAAAATGTTTTTAGGTTGATAGTTTATTATTATATCCTAACGATACAGAATTTTCTTTTTGCCAGTCGCTTTTACAAACTATGTGGAAAGAATGTTACAAATATTTACTTGACCTCTTCATCGATAAGTTTTTTTTTCTGTCTGCTCATGCTTGGAGTTGTTCATTGTGATCGTGGCTGTGTGGGGGGCAGTTCTTATTCCAACTAATCGGCATAAGCTGTTTACTTGCTGATTTAATCAATTAAAAGAAAATATTTAAGTCGTCAAAATATTTAAGTCTTGTTCTCCCCTTTTCTCTCTCCCTCTCTAGCACAACACATGGATGTACCCAAGCAACTGGAAACGCTGCTCAGTTGCAGCTTGTGTAGACTCATTTATGACCTAAGTGATGCCACACGGTTGCCCAATTAGCTTAACTGCGGGCATAGCTACTGCGTCGGCTATCTAGACCAGCTGCCCGACTGTATAAAGGTGTCGTGTCCCCAATGTGGAAAGGAGACGCCGCTGCCAGCTTGTAGTTCGTTGCCCACCCATGAGGGTTTGCTATTAATGATGCAGCAGCTTCCGGCGTTGCAGCTGGGCATGGCCATGTTGCAGATGCAGAGCGTGCAACAATTACAGCCGATCTGCAGCAATCCGACCAGCTCAGCCTCGCCCAACTGGCTGAATGAGGTGGGCTTTGATAGGGAACTGCGCGGCGCCAACGAGCATTGCCATGTCCATGCCATGCCCAATACGACATGGTGTCACACCTGCCAGCGAGTGCTGTGCCGCGACTGCGTCGTGGGTACCGAGCATCGTAATCA
>JAEIGF010000156.1:0-72669 GCA_018903485.1 Drosophila littoralis | reverse complement strand
CCAGAAGACTTTCAAAAATCAACCGCTTTTCTTAAGAAGTGTCTTTTTGTTCATGGCTTGGCTTTTAGATCAATTCGGCAACTAAATCTGACAATATTATTTTTGGTCAAAATTCATTTGAAAATGGGACCCTCAAATATCCCATATAGTCACAGGTCGAAATTTCACCCCACCAGAACTCGTTCAAAAATCAACTGGTTTTCATAAGGAGTGGCTTTTTGTTCATGGCTTAACTTATAGATCAATTCGGTATCTAAATCTGGCAATATTATTTTTGGTCAAATTTCACTTGAAAATGGGACCCTCAAATATCCCATATAGTCACAGGTCGAAATTTCACCCCACCAGAACTCGTTCAAAAATCAACTGGTTTTCATAAGGAGTGGCTTTTTGTTCATGGCTTAACTTATAGATCAATTCGGTATCTAAATTTGGCAATATTATTTTTGGTCAAAATTCATGTGGAAATGGGACCCTCAAATATCCAATATAGTCACAGGTCGAAATTTCACCCCACCAGAACTCGTTCAAAAAGCAACCGGTTTTCATAAGGAGTGGCTTTTTGTTCATGGCTTAACTTATAGATCAATTCGGTATCTAAATTTGGCAATATTATTTTTGGTCAAAATTCATGTGAAAATGGGACCCTCAAATATCCCATATAGTCACAGGTCGAAATTTCCCAGCCCCAGAAGTCGGTAAAAAATCAACTGACTTTCATTAGGAGTGAATTTTGTTCATGACTCGGCCTCTAGATCCCCCTATTACTCGCTCAAAAATCAACTGCTTTTCATAAGGAGTGGCTTTTTGTTCATGGCTTAACTTATAGATCAATTCGGTATCTAAATCTGGCAATATTATTTTTGGTCAAAATTCATGTGAAAATGGGACCCTCAAATATCCCATATAGTCACAGGTCGAAATACCCCACCAGAACTCGCTCATAAGGAGTGGCTTTTTATTCATGGCTTAACTTGAAGATCAATTCGGTATCTCAATCTGGAAATATTATTTTGGGTCAAAATTCATTTGGAAATGGGACCCTCAAATATGCCATATAGAAACAGGTCGAAATTTCCCAGCACCAGAAGACGGTCAAAAATCAACCGCTTTTCTTAAGAAGTGTCTTTTTGTTCATGGCTTGGCTTTTAGATCAATTCGGCATCTAAATTTGACAATATTATTTTTGGTCAAAATTCATTTGAAAATGGGACCCTCAAATATCCCATATAGTCACAGGTCGAAATTTCACCCCACCAGAACTCGGTCAAAAATCAACTGGTTTTCATAAGGAGTGGCTTTTTGTTCATGGCTTAACTTATAGATCAATTCGGTATCTAAATCTGGCAATATTATTTTTGGTCAAATTTCACTTGAAAATGGGACCCTCAAATATCCCATATAGTCACAGGTCGAAATTTCACCCCACCAGAACTCGTTAAAAAATCAACTGGTTTTCATAAGGAGTGGCTTTTTGTTCATGGCTTAACTTATAGATCAATTCGGTATCTAAATTTGGCAATATTATTTTTGGTCAAAATTCATGTGAAAATGGGACCCTCAAATATCCCATGTAGTCACAGGTCGAAATTACCCCACCAGAACTCGTTCAAAAATCAACTGGTTTTCATAAGGAGTGGCTTTTTGTTCATGGCTTAACTTATAGATCAATTCGGTATCTAAATCTGGCAATATTATTTTTGGTCAAAATTCATGTGAAAATGGGACCCTCAAATATCCCATATAGTCACAGGTTGAAATTACTCCACCAGAACTCGCTCAAAAATCAACTGGTTTTCATAAGGAGTGGCTTTTTATTCATGGCTTAACTTGAAGATCAATTCGGTATCTAAATCTGGCAATATTATTTTTGTTCAAAATTCATGTGAAAATGGGACCCTCAAATATCCCATCAAGTCACAGGTCGAAATTACCCCACCAGAACTCGCTCAAAAATCAACTGGTTTTCATAAGGAGTGGCATTTTATTCATGGCTTAACTTGAAGATCAATTCGGTATCTAAATCTGGCAATATTATTTTTGGTCAAAATTCATTTGAAAATGGGATACTCAAATATCGCATATAGTCACAGGTCGAAATTTCACCCCACCAGAACTCGTTCAAAAATCAACTGGTTTTCATGATGAGTGGCCTTTTTGTTCATGGCTTAACTTAAAGATCAATTCGGAATCTAAATCTGGCAATATTATTTTTGGTCAAAATTCATGTGAAAATGGGACCCTCAAATATCCCATATAGTCACAGGTCGAAATTTCACCCCACCAGAACTCGTTCAAAAATCAACTGGTTTTCATAAGGAGTGGCTTTTTGTTCATGGCTTAACTTATAGATCAATTCGGTATCTAAATTTGGCAATATTATTTTTGGTCAAAATTCATGTGGAAATGGGACCCTCAAATATACCATATAGAAACAGGTCGAAATTTCCCAGCACCAGAAGAAGGTCAAAAATCAACCGCTTTTCTTTAGAAGTGTCTTTTTGTTCATGGCTTGGCTTTTAGATCAATTCGGCAACTAAATCTGACAATATTATTTTTGGTCAAAATTCATTTGAAAATGGGACCCTCAAATATCCCATATAGTCACAGGTCGAAATTTTCAACTATCAGGACTCGGTCAAAAATCAACTGCTTTTCATATGGAGTGGCTTTTTGTTCATGACTCGGCCTCTAGATCACCCCCATAAGTCGCTCAAAAATCAACTGGTTTTCATAAGAAGTGGCTTTCTGTTCATTTTTCGGCCCCTAGATCAATTCGGTATCTAAATTTGGCAATATTCTTTTTGGTCAAAATTCATGTGGAACCAGAACTCGTTCAAAAATCAACTGGTTTTCATGATGAGTGGCCTTTTGTTCATGGCTTAACTTAAAGATCAATTCGGTATCTAAATCTGGCAATATTATTTTTGGTCAAAATTCATTTGAAAATGGGACCCTCAAATATCCCATATAGTCACTGGTCGAAATTTCACCCCACCAGAACTCGTTCAAAAATCAACTGGTTTTCATAAGGAGTGGGTTTTTGTTCATGGCTTAACTTATAGATCAATTCGGCATCTAAGTCTGGCAACATAATTTTTGGTCAAAATTCATGTGAAAATGATACCCCCAAATATCCCATATAGTCACAGGTCGAAATTTTCAACTATCAGGACTCGGTCAAAAATCAACTGCTTTTCATAAGGAGTGGCTTTTTGTTCATGACTCGGCCTCTAGATCACCCCCATAACTCGCTCAAAAATCAACTGGTTTTCATAAGTAGTGGCTTTCTGTTCATTTTTCGGCCCCTAGAGCAATTCGGTATCTAAATTTGGCAATATTATTTTTGGTCAAAATTCATGTGGAAATGGGACCCTCAAATATACCATATAGAAACAGGTCGAAATTTCACACCACCAGAACTCGTTCAAAAATCAACTGGTTTTCATAAGTAGTGGCTTTCTGTTCATGGTTCGGCCTCTAGATCAATTCGGCATTTAAATCTCGCAACATCAATTTTGGTCAAAATTCATGTGAAAATGGGACCCTCAAATATCCCATATAGTCACAGGTCGAAATTACCCCACCAGAACTCGCTCAAAAATCAACTGGTTTTCATAAGGAGTGGCTTTTTATTCATGGCTTAACTTGAAGATCAATTCGGTATCTAAATCTGGAAATATTATTTTGGGTCAAGATTCATGTGAAAATGGGACCCTCAAATATCCCATATAGTCACAGGTCGAAATTTCACCCCACCAGAACTCGTTCCAAAATCAACTGGTTTTCATAAGGAGAGGCTTTTTGTTCATGGCTTAACTTATAGATCAATTCGGTATCTAAATTTGGCAATATTATTTTTGGTCAAAATTCATGTGGAAATGGGACCCTCAAATATCCCATATAGTCACAGGTCGAAATTTTCAACTATCAGAGCTCGGTCAAAAATCAACTGCTCTTCATAAGGTGTAGCTTTTTGTTCATGACTCGGCCTCTAGATCACCCCCCATAACTCAGTCAAAAATCAAACGCATTTCTTAAGTGGTGGCTTTTGTGTTCATGGCTTGGCCTTTAAATCAATTCGGCATCTAAATCTGGCAACATCATTTTTGGACAAAATTCATGTGAAAACGATACCCTCAAATATGCCATATAGAAACAGGTCGAAATTTCCCAGCACCAGAAGACGGTCAAAAATCAACCGCTTTTCTTAAGAAATGTCTTTTTGTTCATGTCTTGGCTTTTAGATCAATTCGGCATCTAAATCTGACAATATTATTTTTGGTTAAAATTCATTTGAAAATGGGACCCTCAAATATCCCATATAGTCACAGGTCGAAATTTCACCCCACCAGAACTCGTTCAAAAATCAACTGGTTTTCATAAGGAGTGGCTTTTTGTTCATGGCTTAACATAGATCAATTCAGTATCTAAATTTGGCAATATTATTTTTGGTCAAAATTCATGTGAAAATGGGACCCTCAAATATCCCATATAGTCACAGGTCGAAATTTCACCCCGCCAGAACTCGTTCAAAAATCAACTGGTTTTCATAAGGAGTGGCTTTTTGTTCATGGCTTAACTTATAGATCAATTCGGTATCTAAATTTGGCAATATTCTTTTTGGTCAAAATTCATGTGAAAACGGGACCCTCAAATATCCCATATATTCACAGGTCGAAATTTCCCAGCCCCAGAAGTCGGTCAAAAATCAACTGCTTTTCATAAGGAGTGGCTTTTTGTTCATGGCTTAACTTGAAGATCAATTCGGTATCTAAATCTGGCAATATTATTTTTGGTCAAAATTCATTTGAAAATGGGATACTCAAATATCGCATATAGTCACAGGTCGAAATTTCACCCCACCAGAACTCGTTCAAAAAGCAACCGGTTTTCATAAGGAGTGGCTTTTTGTTCATGGCTTAACTTATAGATCAATTCGGTATCTAAATTTGGCAATATTATTTTTGGTCAAAATTCATGTGAAAATGGGACCCTCAAATATCCCATATAGTCACAGGTCGAAATTTCCCAGCCCCAGAAGTCGGTAAAAAATCAACTGACTTTCATTAGGAGTGAATTTTTGTTCATGACTCGGCCTCTAGATCCCCCTATTACTCGCTCAAAAATCAACTGCTTTTCATAAGGAGTGGCTTTTTGTTCATGGCTTAACTTATAGATCAATTCGGTATCTAAATCTGGCAATATTATTTTTGGTCAAAATTCATGTGAAAATGGGACCCTCAAATATCCCATATAGTCACAGGTCGAAATTACCCCACCAGAACTCGCTCATAAGGAGTGGCTTTTTATTCATGGCTTAACTTGAAGATCAATTCGGTATCTCAATCTGGAAATATTATTTTGGGTCAAAATTCATTTGGAAATGGGACCCTCAAATATGCCATATAGAAACAGGTCGAAATTTCCCAGCACCAGAAGACGGTCAAAAATCAACCGCTTTTCTTAAGAAGTGTCTTTTTGTTCATGGCTTGGCTTTTAGATCAATTCGGCATCTAAATTTGACAATATTATTTTTGGTCAAAATTCATTTGAAAATGGGACCCTCAAATATCCCATATAGTCACAGGTCGAAATTTCACACCACCAGAACTCGGTCAAAAATCAACTGGTTTTCATAAGGAGTGGCTTTTTGTTCATGGCTTAACTTATAGATCAATTCAGTATCTAAATTTGGCAATATTATTTTTGGTCAAAATTCATGTGAAAATGGGACCCTCAAATATCCCATATAGTCACAGGTCGAAATTTCACCCCACCAGAACTCGTTAAAAAATCAACTGGTTTTCATAAGGAGTGGCTTTTTGTTCATGGCTTAACTTATAGATCAATTCGGTATCTAAATTTGGCAATATTATTTTTGGTCAAAATTCATGTGAAAATGGGACCCTCAAATATCCCATGTAGTCACAGGTCGAAATTACCCCACCAGAACTCGTTCAAAAATCAACTGGTTTTCATAAGGAGTGGCTTTTTGTTCATGGCTTAACTTATAGATCAATTCGGTATCTAAATCTGGCAATATTATTTTTGGTCAAAATTCATGTGAAAATGGGACCCTCAAATATCCCATATAGTCACAGGTTGAAATTACTCCACCAGAACTCGCTCAAAAATCAACTGGTTTTCATAAGGAGTGGCTTTTTATTCATGGCTTAACTTGAAGATCAATTCGGTATCTAAATCTGGCAATATTATTTTTGGTCAAAATTCATGTGAAAATGGGACCCTCAAATATCCCATCAAGTCACAGGTCGAAATTACCCCACCAGAACTCGCTCAAAAATCAACTGGTTTTCATAAGGAGTGGCATTTTATTCATGGCTTAACTTGAAGATCAATTCGGTATCTAAATCTGGCAATATTATTTTTGGTCAAAATTCATTTGAAAATGGGATACTCAAATATCGCATATAGTCACAGGTCGAAATTTCACCCCACCAGAACTCGTTCAAAAATCAACTGGTTTTCATGATGAGTGGCCTTTTGTTCATGGCTTAACTTAAAGATCAATTCGGAATCTAAATCTGGCAATATTATTTTTGGTCAAAATTCATGTGAAAATGGGACCCTCAAATATCCCATATAGTCACAGGTCGAAATTTCACCCCACCAGAACTCGTTAAAAAATCAACTGGTTTTCATAAGGAGTGGCTTTTTGTTCATGGCTTAACTTATAGATCAATTCGGTATCTAAACCTGGCAATATTATTTTTGGTCAAAATTCATGTGAAAATGGGACCCTCAAATATCCCATATCGTCACAGGTCGAAATTACCCCACCAGAACTCGCTCAAAAATCAACTGGTTTTCATAAGGAGTGGCTTTTTATTCATGGCTTAACTTGAAGATCAATTCGGTATCTAAATCTGGCAATATTATTTTTGGTCAAAATTCATGTGAAAATGGGACCCTCAAATATCCCATCAAGTCACAGGTCGAAATTACCCCACCAGAACTCGTTCAAAAATCAACTGGTTTTCATAAGGAGTGGCTTTTTGTTCATGGCTTAACTTATAGATCAATTCGGTATCTAAATCTGGCAATATTATTTTTGGTCAAAATTCATGTGAAAATGGGACCCTCAAATATCCCATATAGTCACAGGTTGAAATTACTCCACCAGAACTCGCTCAAAAATCAACTGGTTTTCATAAGGAGTGGCTTTTTATTCATGGCTTAACTTGAAGATCAATTCGGTATCTAAATCTGGCAATATTATTTTTGGTCAAAATTCATGTGAAAATGGGACCCTCAAATATCCCATCAAGTCACAGGTCGAAATTACCCCACCAGAACTCGCTCAAAAATCAACTGGTTTTCATAAGGAGTGGCATTTTATTCATGGCTTAACTTAAAGATCAATTCGGAATCTAAATCTGGCAATATTATTTTTGGTCAAAATTCATGTGAAAATGGGACCCTCAAATATCCCATATAGTCACAGGTCGAAATTTCACCCCACCAGAACTCGTTCAAAAATCAACTGGTTTTCATAAGGAGTGGCTTTTTGTTCATGGCTTAACTTATAGATCAATTCGGTATCTAAATTTGGCAATATTATTTTTGGTCAAAATTCATGTGGAAATGGGACCCTCAAATATACCATATAGAAACAGGTCGAAATTTCCCAGCACCAGAAGAAGGTCAAAAATCAACCGCTTTTCTCTAGAAGTGTCTTTTTGTTCATGGCTTGGCTTTTAGATCAATTCGGCAACTAAATCTGACAATATTATTTTTGGTCAAAATTCATTTGAAAATGGGACCCTCAAATATCCCATATAGTCACAGGTCGAAATTTTCAACTATCAGGACTCGGTCAAAAATCAACTGCTTTTCATATGGAGTGGCTTTTTGTTCATGACTCGGCCTCTAGATCACCCCCATAAGTCGCTCAAAAATCAACTGGTTTTCATAAGAAGTGGCTTTCTGTTCATTTTTCGGCCCCTAGATCAATTCGGTATCTAAATTTGGCAATATTCTTTTTGGTCAAAATTCATGTGGAACCAGAACTCGTTCAAAAATCAACTGGTTATCATGATGAGTGGCCTTTTGTTCATGGCTTAACTTAAAGATCAATTCGGTATCTAAATCTGGCAATATTATTTTTGGTCAAAATTCATTTGAAAATGGGACCCTCAAATATCCCATATAGTCACTGGTCGAAATTTCACCCCACCAGAACTCGTTCAAAAATCAACTGGTTTTCATAAGGAGTGGGTTTTTGTTCATGGCTTAACTTATAGATCAATTCGGCATCTAAGTCTGGCAACATAATTTTTGGTCAAAATTCATGTGAAAATGATACCCCCAAATATCCCATATAGTCACAGGTCGAAATTTTCAACTATCAGGACTCGGTCAAAAATCAACTGCTTTTCATAAGGAGTGGCTTTTTGTTCATGACTCGGCCTCTAGATCACCCCCATAACTCGCTCAAAAATCAACTGGTTTTCATAAGTAGTGGCTTTCTGTTCATTTTTCGGCCCCTAGAGCAATTCGGTATCTAAATTTGGCAATATTATTTTTGGTCAAAATTCATGTGGAAATGGGACCCTCAAATATACCATATAGAAACAGGTCGAAATTTCACACCACCAGAACTCGTTCAAAAATCAACTGGTTTTCATAAGTAGTGGCTTTCTGTTCATGGTTCGGCCTCTAGATCAATTCGGCATTTAAATCTCGCAACATCAATTTTGGTCAAAATTCATGTGAAAATGGGACCCTCAAATATCCCATATAGTCACAGGTCGAAATTTCCCAGCACCAGAAGACGGTCAAAAATCAACCGCTTTTCTTAAGGAGTCTTTTTGTTTATGGCTTGGCTTTTATATCAATTCGGCATCTAAATCTGGCAACATAATTTTTGGTCAAAATTCATGTGAAAATGGGACCCCAAATATCCCATATAGCCACAGGTCGAAATTTCCCAGCCCCAGAAGTCGGTCAAAAATCAACTGACTTTCATTAGGAGTGAATTTTTGTTCATGACTCGGCCTCTAGATCCGCCTATAACTCGCTCAAAAATCAACTGCTTTTCATAAGGAGTGGCTTTTTGTTCATGGCTTAACATATAGATCAATTCGGTATCTAAACCTGGCAATATTATTTTTGGTCAAAATTCATGTGAAAATGGGACCCTCAAATATCCCATATCGTCACAGGTCGAAATTACCCCACCAGAACTCGCTCAAAAATCAACTGGTTTTCATAAGGAGTGTCTTTTTATTCATGGCTTAACTTGAAGATCAATTCGGTATCTAAATCTGGAAATATTATTTTGGGTCAAGATTCATGTGAAAATGGGACCCTCAAATATCCCATATAGTCACAGGTCGAAATTTCACCCCACCAGAACTCGTTCCAAAATCAACTGGTTTTCATAAGGAGAGGCTTTTTGTTCATGGCTTAACTTATAGATCAATTCGGTATCTAAATTTGGCAATATTATTTTTGGTCAAAATTCATGTGGAAATGGGACCCTCAAATATCCCATATAGTCACAGGTCGAAATTTTCAACTATCAGAGCTCGGTCAAAAATCAACTGCTCTTCATAAGGTGTAGCTTTTTGTTCATGACTCGGCCTCTAGATCACCCCCATAACTCAGTCAAAAATCAAACGCATTTCTTAAGTGGTGGCTTTTGTGTTCATGGCTTGGCCTTTAAATCAATTCGGCATCTAAATCTGGCAACATCATTTTTGGACAAAATTCATGTGAAAACGATACCCTCAAATATGCCATATAGAAACAGGTCGAAATTTCCCAGCACCAGAAGACGGTCAAAAATCAACCGCTTTTCTTAAGAAATGTCTTTTTGTTCATGTCTTGGCTTTTAGATCAATTCGGCATCTAAATCTGACAATATTATTTTTGGTTAAAATTCATTTGAAAATGGGACCCTCAAATATCCCATATAGTCACAGGTCGAAATTTCACCCCACCAGAACTCGTTCAAAAATCAACTGGTTTTCATAAGGAGTGGCTTTTTGTTCATGGCTTAACATAGATCAATTCAGTATCTAAATTTGGCAATATTATTTTTGGTCAAAATTCATGTGAAAATGGGACCCTCAAATATCCCATATAGTCACAGGTCGAAATTTCACCCCGCCAGAACTCGTTCAAAAATCAACTGGTTTTCATAAGGAGTGGCTTTTTGTTCATGGCTTAACTTATAGATCAATTCGGTATCTAAATTTGGCAATATTCTTTTTGGTCAAAATTCATGTGAAAACGGGACCCTCAAATATCCCATATATTCACAGGTCGAAATTTCCCAGCCCCAGAAGTCGGTCAAAAATCAACTGCTTTTCATAAGGAGTGGCTTTTTGTTCATGGCTTAACTTATAGATCAATTCGGTATCTAAATCTGGCAGTATTATTTTTGGTCAAAATTCATGTGAAAATGGGTCCCTCAAATATCCCATATAGTCACAGGTCGAAATTTCACCCCACCAGAACTCGTTCAAAAATCAACTGGTTTTCATGATGAGTGGCCTTTTGTTCATGGCTTAACTTAAAGATCAATTCGGTATCTAAATCTGGCAATATTATTTTTGGTCAAAATTCATGTGAAAATGGGACCCTCAAATATCCAATATAGTCACAGGTCGAAATTTCACACCACCAGAACTCGGTCAAAAATCAACTGCTTTTCATAAGGAGTGGCTTTCTGTTCATGACTCGGCCTCTAGATCACCCCCATAACTTGCTCAAAAATCAACTGGTTTTTATAAGTAGTGGCTTTCTGTTCATGGTTCGGCCTCTAGATCAATTTGGCATCTAAATCTGGCAACATCATTTTTGCTCAAAATTCATGTGAAAATGGGACCCTCAAATATCCCATATAGTCACAGGTCGAAATTTCACCCCACCAGAACTCGTTCAAAAATCAACTGGTTTTCATAAGGAGTGGCTTTTTGTTCATGGCTTAACTTATAGATCAATTCGGTATCTAAATCTGGCAATATTATTTTTGGTAAAAATTCATGTGAAAATGGGACCCTCAAATATCCAATATAGTCACAGGTCGAAATTTCACACCACCAGAACTCGGTCAAAAATCAACTGCTTTTCATAAGGAGTGGCTTTCTGTTCATGGTTCGGCCTCTAGATCAATTCGGCATCTATATCTTGCAACATAAATTTTGGTCAAAATTCATGTGAAAATGGGACCCTCAAATATCCCATATAGTCACAGGTCGAAATTTCAAGCCACCAGAACTCGTACAAAAATCAACTGGTTTTCATAAGGAGTGGCCTTTTGTTCATGGCTTAACTTATAGATCAATTCGGTATCTAAATCTGGAAATATTATTTTTGGTCAAAATTCATGTGAAAATGGGACCCTCAAATATCCCATATAGTCACAGGTCGAAATTTCACCCCACCAGAACTCGTTCAAAAATCAACTGGATTTCATAAGGAGTGGCTTTTTGTTCATGGCTTAACTTATGGATTAATTCGGTATCTAAATTTGGCAATATTATTTTTGGTCAAAATTCATGTGGAAATGGGACCCTCAAATATCCCATATAGTCACAGGTCGAAATTTCACCCCACCAGAACTCGTTCAAAAATCAACTGGTTTTCATAAGGAGTGGCTTTTTGTTCATGGCTTAGCTTATAGATCAATTCGGTATCTAAATCTGGCAATATTATTTTTGGTAAAAATTCATGTGAAAATGGGACCCTCAAATATCCCATATAGTCACAGGTCGAAATTTCACCCCACCAGAACTCGTTCAAAAATCAACTGGATTTCATAAGGAGTGGCTTTTTGTTCATGGCTTAACTTATGGATTAATTTGGTATCCAAATTTGGCAATATTATTTTTGGTCAAAATTCATGTGGAAATGGGACCCTCAAATATCCCATATAGTCACAGGTCGAAATTTCACCCCACCAGAACTCGTTCAAAAATCAACTGGTTTTCATAAGGAGTGGCTTTTTGTTCATGGCTTAACTTATGGATTAATTCGGTATCTAAATTTGGCAATATTATTTTTGGTCAAAATTCATGTGGAAATGGGACCCTCAAATATCCCATATAGTCACAGGTTGAAATTACTCCACCAGAACTCGCTCAAAAATCAACTGGTTTTCATAAGGAGTGGCTTTTTATTCATGGCTTAACTTGAAGATCAATTCGGTATCTAAATCTGGCAATATTATTTTTGGTCAAAATTCATGTGAAAATGGGACCCTCAAATATCCCATCAAGTCACAGGTCGAAATTACCCCACCAGAACTCGCTCAAAAATCAACTGGTTTTCATAAGGAGTGGCTTTTTATTCATGGCTTAACTTGAAGATCAATTCGGTATCTAAATCTGGCAATATTATTTTTGGTCAAAATTCATTTGAAAATTGGATACTCAAATATCGCATATAGTCACAGGTCGAAATTTCACCCCACCAGAACTCGTTCAAAAATCAACTGGTTTTCATGATGAGTGGCCTTTTGTTCATGGCTTAACTTAAAGATCAATTCGGTATCTAAATCTGGCAATATTATTTTTGGTCAAAATTCATGTGAAAATGGGACCCTCAAATATCCCATATAGTCACAGGTCGAAATTTCACCCCACCAGAACTCGTTCAAAAATCAACTGGTTTTCATAAGGAGTGGGTTTTTGTTCATGGCTTAACTTATAGATCAATTCGGTATCTAAATCTGGCAATATTATTTTTGGTCAAAATTCATGTGAAAATGATACCCCCAAATATCCCATATAGTCACAGGTCGAAATTTTCAACTATCAGGACTCGGTCAAAAATCAACTGCTTTTCATAAGGAGTGGCTTTTTGTTCATGACTCGGCCTCTAGATCACCCCCATAAGTCGCTCAAAAATCAACTGGTTTTCATAAGTAGTGGCTTTCTGTTCAATTTTCGGCCCCTAGATCAATTCGGTATCTAAATTTGGCAATATTCTTTTTGGTCAAAATTCATGTGGAACCAGAACTCGTTCAAAAATCAACTGGTTTTCATGATGAGTGGCCTTTTGTTCATGGCTTAACTTAAAGATCAATTCGGTATCTAAATCTGGCAATATTATTTTTGGTCAAAATTCATGTGAAAATGGGACCCTCAAATATCCCATATAGTCACAGGTCGAAATTTCACCCCACCAGAACTCGTTCAAAAATCAACTGGTTTTCATAAGGAGTGGGTTTTTGTTCATGGCTTAACTTATAGATCAATTCGGCATCTAAGTCTGGCAACATAATTTTTGGTCAAAATTCATGTGAAAATGATACCCCCAAATATCCCATATAGTCACAGGTCGAAATTTTCAACTATCAGGACTCGGTCAAAAATCAACTGCTTTTCATAAGGAGTGGCTTTTTGTTCATGACTCGGCCTCTAGATCACCCCCATAACTCGCTCAAAAATCAACTGGTTTTCATAAGTAGTGGCTTTCTGTTCATTTTTCGGCCCCTAGATCAATTCGGTATCTAAATTTGGCAATATTATTTTTGGTCAAATGGGAAATGGGACCCTCAAATATACCATATAGAAACATTTCGAAATTTCACACCACCAGAACTCGTTCAAAAATCAACTGGTTTTCATTAGTAGTGGCTTTCTGTTCATGGTTCGGCCTCTAGATCAATTCGGCATTTAAATCTCGCAACATCAATTTTGGTCAAAATTCATGTGAAAATGGGACCCTCAAATATCCCATATAGTCACAGGTCGAAATTTCCCAGCACCAGAAGACGGTCAAAAATCAACCGCTTTTCTTAAGGAGTCTTTTTGTTTATGGCTTGGCTTTTATATCAATTCGGCATCTAAATCTGGCAACATAATTTTTGGTCAAAATTCATGTGAAAATGGGACCCCCAAATATCCCATATAGCCACAGGTCGAAATTTCCCAGCCCCAGAAGTCGGTAAAAAATCAACTGACTTTCATTAGGAGTGAATTTTTGTTCATGACTCGGCCTCTAGATCCGCCTATAACTCGCTCCAAAATCAACTGCTTTTCATAAGGAGTGGCTTTTTGTTCATGGCTTAACATATAGATCAATTCGGTATCTAAACCTGGCAATATTATTTTTGGTCAAAATTCATGTGAAAATGGGACCCTCAAATATCCCATATAGTCACAGGCCGAAATTTCACTTCACCAGTACTCGTTCAAAAATCAACTGGTTTTCATAAGTAGTGGCTTTCTGTTCATGGTTCGGCCTCTAGATCAATTCGGCATCTAAATCTGGCAACATCATTTTTGGTCAAAATTCATGTGAAAATGGGACCCTCAAATATCCCATATAGTCACAGGTCGAAATTTCACCCCGCCAGAACTCGTTCAAAAATCAACTGGTTTTCATAAGGAGTGGCTTTTTGTTCATGGCTTAACTTATAGATCAATTCGGTATCTAAATTTGGCAATATTCTTTTTGGTCAAAATTCATGTGAAAACGGGACCCTCAAATATCCCATATATTCACAGGTCGAAATTTCCCAGCCCCAGAAGTCGGTCAAAAATCAACTGCTTTTCATAAGGAGTGGCTTTTTGTTCATGACTCGGCCTCTAGATCACCCCCATAACTTGCTCAAAAATCAACTGGTTTTTATAAGTAGTGGCTTTCTGTTCATGGTTCGGCCTCTAGATCAATTTGGCATCTAAATCTGGCAACATCATTTTTGGTCAAAATTCATGTGAAAATGGGACCCTCAAATATGCCATATAGAAACAGGTCGAAATTTCACCCCACCAGAACTCGTTCAAAAATCAACTGGTTTTCATAAGGAGTGGCTTTTTGTTCATGGCTTAACTTATAGATCAATTCGGTATCTAAATCTGGCAATATTATTTTTGGTAAAAATTCATGTGAAAATGGGACCCTCAAATATCCAATATAGTCACAGGTCGAAATTTCACACCACCAGAACTCGGTCAAAAATCAACTGCTTTTCATAAGGAGTGGCTTTCTGTTCATGGTTCGGCCTCTAGATCAATTCGGCATCTATATCTTGCAACATAAATTTTGGTCAAAATTCATGTGAAAATGGGACCCTCAAATATCCCATATAGTCACAGGTCGAAATTTCACCCCACCAGAACTCGTACAAAAATCAACTGGTTTTCATAAGGAGTGGCCTTTTGTTCATGGCTTAACTTATAGATCAATTCGGTATCTAAATCTGGAAATATTATTTTTGGTCAAAATTCATGTGAAAATGGGACCCTCAAATATCCCATATAGTCACAGGTCGAAATTTCACCCCACCAGAACTCGTTCAAAAATAACCGGATTTCATAAGGAGTGGCTTTTTGTTCATGGCTTAACTTATGGATTAATTCGGTATCTAAATTTGGCAATATTATTTTTGGTCAAAATTCATGTAGAAATGGGACCCTCAAATATCCCATATAGTCACAGGTCGAAATTTCACCCCACCAGAACTCGTTCAAAAATCAACTGGTTTTCATAAGGAGTGGCTTTTTGTTCATGGCTTAACTTATAGATCAATTCGGTATCTAAATCTGGCAATATTATTTTTGGTCAAAATTCATGTGAAAATGGGACCCTCAAATATCCAATCTAGCCACAGGTCGAAATTTCACACAAACAGAACTCGGTCAAAAATCAACTGCTTTTCATAAGGAGTGGCTTTCTGTTCATGGTTCGGCCTCTAGATCAATTCGGCATCTATATCTTGCAACATAAATTTTGGTCAAAATTCATGTGAAAATGGGACCCTCAAATATCCCATATAGTCACAGGTCGAAATTTCACCCCACCAGAACTCGTTCAAAAATCAACTGGCTTTCATAAAGAGTGGCTTTTTGTTCATGACTCGGCCTCTAGATCACCCCCATAACTCGCTTAAAAATCAACTGGTTTTCATAAGTAGTGGCTTTCTGTTCATGGTTCGGCCTCTAGATCAATTCGGCATCTAAATCTGGCAACATCATTTTTGGACAAAATTCATGTGAAAATGATATCCCAAATATCTCATATAGTCACAGGTCGAAATTTCACCCCGCCAGAACTCGTTCAAAAATCAACTGGTTTTCATAAGTAGTGGCTTTCTGTTCATGGTTCGGCCTCTAGATCAATTCGGCATCTAAATCTGGCAACATCAATTTTGGTCAAAATTCATGTGAAAATGGGACCCTCAAATATCCCATATAGTCACAGGTCTAAATTTCCCAGCACCAGAAGACGGTCAAAAATCAACCGCTTTTCTTAAGGAGTCTTTTTGTTTATGGCTTGGCTTTTATATCAATTCGGCATCCAAATCTGGCAACATAATTTTTGGTCAAAATTCATGTGAAAATGGGACCCCCAAATATCCCATATAGTCACAGGTCGAAACTTCCCAGCCCCAGAAGTCGGTAAAAAATCAACTGACTTTCATTAGGAGTGAATTTTTGTTCATGACTCGGCCTCTAGATCCGTGGCTTTTTGTTCATGGCTTAACATATAGATCAATTCGGTATCTAAACCTGGCAATATTATTTTTGGTCAAAATTCATGTGAAAATGGGACCCTCAAATATCCCGTATAGTCACAGGTCGAAATTTCACCCCACCAGAACTCGTTCAAAAATCAACTGGATTTCATAAGGAGTGGCTTTTTGTTCATGGCTTAACTTATAGATTAATTCGGTATCTAAATTTGGCAATATTATTTTTGGTCAAAATTCATGTGGAAATGGGACCCTCAAGTATCCCATATAGACATAGGTCGAAATTTCCCAGCACCAGAAGACGGTCAAAAATCAACCGCTTTTCTTAAGAAGTGTCTTTTTGTTCATGGCTTGGCTTTTAGATCAATTCGGCATCTAAATCTGACAATATTATTTTTGGTCAAAATTCATGTGAAAATGGGACCCTCAAATATCCCATATAGTCACAGGTCGAAATTTCGCTCCACCAGAACTCGTTAAAAAATCAGCTGGTTTTCATAAGGAGTGGCTTTTTGTTCATGGCTTCTTATAGATCAATTCGGTATCTAAATTTGGCAATATTATTTTTGGTCAAAATTCATGTGGAAATGGGACCCTCAAATATCCCATATAGACATAGGTCGAAATTTCCCAGCACCAGAAGACGGTCAAAAATCAACCGCTTTTCTTAAGAAGTGTCTTTTGGTTCATGGCTTGGCTTTTAGATCAATTCGGCATCTAAATCTGACAATATTATTTTTGGTCAAAATTCATGTGAGAATGGGACCCTCAAATATCCCATATAGTCACAGGTCGAAATTTCACTCCACCAGAACTCGTTCAAAAATCAACTGGTTTTCATAAGGAGTGGCTTTTTGTTCATGGCTTAACTTATAGATCAATTCGGTATCTAAATCTGGCAATATTATTTTTGGTCAAAATTCATGTGAAATTGGGACCCTCAAATATCCCATATAGTCAGTCACAGGTCGAAATTTTCAACTATCAGGACTCGGTCAAAAATCAACTGCTTTTCATAAGGAGTGGCTTTTTGTTCATGACTCGGCCTCTAGATCACCCCCATAACTCGCTCAAAAATCAACTGGTTTTCATAAGTAGTGGCTTTCTGGAGTGGCTTTTTGTTCATGGCTAAACATATAGATCAATTCGGTATCTAAACCTGGCAATATTATTTCTGGTCAAAATTCATGTGAAAATGGGACCCTCAAATATCCCATATCGTCACAGGTCGAAATTACCCCACCAGAACTCGCTCAAAAATCCACTGGTTTTCATAAGGAGTGGCTTTTTATTCATGGCTTAACTTGAAGATCAATTCGGCATCTAAATCTGACAATATTATTTTTGGTCAAAATTCATGTGAGAATGGGACCCTCAAATATCCCATATAGTCACAGGTCGAAATTTCACTCCACCAGAACTCGTTCAAAAATCAACTGGTTTTCATAAGGAGTGGCTTTTTGTTCATGGCTTAACTTATAGATCAATTCGGCATCTAAATCTGACAATATTATTTTGGGTCAAAATTCATGTGAAAATGGGACCCTCAAATATCCCATATAGTCACAGGTCGAAATTTCACCCCACCAGAACTCGTTCCAAAATCAACTGGTTTTCATAAGGAGTGGCTTTTTGTTCATGGCTTAACTTATAGATCAATTCGGTATCTAAATTTGGCAATATTATTTTTGGTCAAAATTCATGTGGAAATGGGACCCTCAAATATCCCATATAGTCACAGGTCGAAATTTTCAACTATCAGAGCTCGGTCAAAAATCAACTGCTCTTCATAAGGTGTGGCTCTTTGTTCATGACTCGGCCTCTAGATCACCCCCCATAACTTGCTCAAAAATCAACTGGTTTTCATAAGTAGTGGCTTTCTGCTCATGGTTCGGCCTCTAGATCAATTCGGCATCTAAATCTGGCAACATCATTTTTGGTCAAAATTCATGTGAAAATGGGACCCTCAAATATCCCATATAGTCACAGGTCGAAATTTCCCAGCACCAGAAGACGGTCAAAAATCAAACGCTTTTCTTAAGGAGTGTCTTTTTGTTTATGGCTTGGCTTTTATATCAATTCGGCATCTAAATCTGACAATATTATTTTTGGTCAAAATTCATGTGGAAATGGGACCCTCAAATATCCCATATAGTCACAGGTCGAAATTTCACCCCACCAGAACTCGTTCAAAAATCAACTGGTTTTCATAAGGAGTGGCCTTTTGTTCATGGCTTAACTTATAGATCAATTCGGTATCTATATCTGGAAATATTATTTTTGGTCAAAATTCATGTGAAAATGGGACCCTCAAATATCCCATATAGTCACAGGTCGAAATTTCACCCCACCAGAACTCGTTCAAAAATCAACTGGTTTTCATAAGAAGTGGCTTTTTGTTCATGGCTTAACTTATAGATCAATTCGGTATCTAAATCTGGCAATATTATTTTTGGTCAAAATTCATGTGAAAATGGGACCCTCAAATATCCAATATAGTCACAGGTCGAAATTTCACACCACCAGAACTCCGTCAAAAATTAACTGCTTTTCATAAGGAGTGGCTTTCTGTTCATGGTTCGGCCTCTAGATCAATTCGGCATCTATATCTGGCATCATAAATTTTGGTCAAAATTCATGTGAAAATGGGACCCTCAAATATCCCATATAGTCACAGGTCGAAATTTCACCCCACCAGAACTCGTTCAAAAATCAACTGGTTTTCATAAGGAGTGGCCTTCTGTTCATGGCTTAACTTATAGATCAATTCGGTACCTAAATCTGGAAATATTATTTTTGGTCAAAATTCATGTGAAACTGGCATCTATATCTGGCATCATAAATTTTGGTCAAAATTCATGTGAAAATGGGACCCTCAAATATCCCATATAGTCACAGGTCGAAATTTCACCCCACCAGAACTCGTTCAAAAATCAACTGGATTTCATAAGGAGTGGCTTTTTGTTCATGGCTTAACTTATAGATCAATTCGGTATCTAAATCTGGCAATATTATTTTGGGTCAAAATTCATGTAAAAATGGGACCCTCAAATATCCCATATAGTCACAGGTCGAAATTTCACCCCACCAGAACTCGTTCAAAAATCAACTGGTTTTCATAAGGAGTGGCTTTTTGTTCATGGCTTAACTTATAGATCAATTCGGTATCTAAATCTGGCAATATTATTTTTGGTCAAAATTCATGTGAAAATGGGACCCTCATATATCCCATATAGTCACAGGTCGAAATTTCACACCACCAGAACTCGGTCAAAAATCAACTGGTTTTCATTAGGAGAGAATTTTTGTTCATGACTCGGCCTCTAGATCCCCCTATAACTCGCTCAAAAATCAACTGCTTTTCATAAGGAGTGGCTTTTTGTTCATGGCTTAACTTATAGATCAATTCGGTATCTAAATCTGGCAGTATTATTTTTGGTCAAAATTCATGTGAAAATGGGTCCCTCAAATATCCCATATAGTCACAGGTCGAAAATTCACCCCACCAGAACTCGTTCAATAATCAACTGGTTTTCATAAGGAGTGGCTTTTTGTTCATGGCTTAACTTATAGATCAATTCGGTATCTAAATCTGGCAATATTATTTTTGGTCAAAATTCATGTGAAAATGGGACCCACAAATATCCCATGTAGTCACAGGTCGAAATTTCACACCACCAGAACTCGGTCAAAAATCAACTGGTTTTCATTAGGAGTCAATTTTTGTTCATGACTCGGCCTCTAGATCCCCCAATAACTCTCTCAAAAATCAACTGGTTTTCATAAGGAGTGTCTTTTTGTTCATGGCTTAACTTATAGATCAATTCGGTATCTAAATCTGGCAATATTATTTTGGGTCAAAATTCATGTGAAAATGGGACCCTCAAATATCCCATATAGTCGCAGGTCGAAATTTCACCCCACCAGAACTCGTTCAAAAATCAACTGGTTTTCATAAGGAGTGGCTGTTTGTTCATGGCTTAACTTATAGATCAATTCGGTATCTAAATCTGGCAATATTATTTTTGGTCAAAATTCATGTGAAAATGGGACCCTCAAATATCCCATATAGTCACAGGTCGAAATTTAACCCCACCAGAACTCGTTCAAAAATCAACTGGTTTTCATAAGGAGTGTCTTTTTGTTCATGGCTTAACTTATTGATCAATTCGGTATCTAAATCTGGCAATATTATTTTTGGTCAAAATTCATGTGAAAATGGGACCCTCAAATATCCAATATAGTCACAGGTCGAAATTTCACACCACCAGAACTCCGTCAAAAATTAACTGCTTTTCATAAGGAGTGGCTTTCTGTTCATGGTTCGGCCTCTAGATCAATTCGGCATCTATATCTGGCATCATAAATTTTGGTCAAAATTCATGTGAAAATGGGACCCTCAAATATCCCATATAGTCACAGGTCGAAATTTCACCCCAAGAGAACTCGTTCAAAAATCAACTGGTTTTCATAAGGAGTGGCCTTCTGTTCATGGCTTAACTTATAGATCAATTCGGTACCTAAATCTGGAAATATTATTTTTGGTCAAAATTCATGTGAAACTGGGACCCTCAAATATCCCATATAGTCACAGGTCGAAATTTCACCCCACCAGAACTCGTTCAAAAATCAACTGGATTTCATAAGGAGTGGCTTTTTGTTCATGGCTTAACTTATAGATTAATTCGGTATCTAAATCTGGCAATATTATTTTGGGTCAAAATTCATGTAAAAATGGGACCCTCAAATATCCCATATAGTCACAGGTCGAAATTTCACACCACCAGAACTCCGTCAAAAATTAACTGCTTTTCATAAGGAGTGGCTTTCTGTTCATGGTTCGGCCTCTAGATCAATTCGGCATCTATATCTGGCATCATAAATTTTGGTCAAAATTCATGTGAAAATGGGACCCTCAAATATCCCATATAGTCACAGGTCGAAATTTCACCCCACCAGAACTCGTTCAAAAATCAACTGGTTTTCATAAGGTGTGGCCTTCTGTTCATGGCTTAACTTATAGATCAATTCGGTACCTAAATCTGGAAATATTATTTTTGGTCAAAATTCATGTGAAACTGGGACCCTCAAATATCCCATATAGTCACAGGTCGAAATTTCACCCCACCAGAACTCGTTCAAAAATCAACTGGTTTTCATAAGGAGTGGCTTTTTGTTCATGGCTTAACTTATAGATCAATTCGGTATCTAAATCTGGCAATATTATTTTTGGTCAAAATTCATGTGAAAATGGGACCCTCATATATCCCATATAGTCACAGGTCGAAATTTCACACCACCAGAACTCGGTCAAAAATCAACTGGTTTTCATTAGGAGAGAATTTTTGTTCATGACTCGGCCTCTAGATCCCCCTATAACTCGCTCAAAAATCAACTGCTTTTCATAAGGAGTGGCTTTTTGTTCATGGCTTAACTTATAGATCAATTCGGTATCTAAATCTGGCAGTATTATTTTTGGTCAAAATTCATGTGAAAATGGGTCCCTCAAATATCCCATATAGTCACAGGTCGAAAATTCACCCCACCAGAACTCGTTCAATAATCAACTGGTTTTCATAAGGAGTGGCTTTTTGTTCATGGCTTAACTTATAGATCAATTCGGTATCTAAATCTGGCAATATTATTTTTGGTCAAAATTCATGTGAAAATGGGACCCACAAATATCCCATGTAGTCACAGGTCGAAATTTCACACCACCAGAACTCGGTCAAAAATCAACTGGTTTTCATTAGGAGTCAATTTTTGTTCATGACTCGGCCTCTAGATCCCCCAATAACTCTCTCAAAAATCAACTGGTTTTCATAAGGAGTGTCTTTTTGTTCATGGCTTAACTTATAGATCAATTCGGTATCTAAATCTGGCAATATTATTTTGGGTCAAAATTCATGTGAAAATGGGACCCTCAAATATCCCATATAGTCACAGGTCGAAATTTCACCCCACCAGAACTCGTTCAAAAATCAACTGGTTTTCATAAGGAGTGGCTGTTTGTTCATGGCTTAACTTATAGATCAATTCGGTATCTAAATCTGGCAATATTATTTTTGGTCAAAATTCATGTGAAAATGGGACCCTCAAATATCCCATATAGTCACAGGTCGAAATTTCACACCACCAGAACTCGGTCAAAAATCAACTGGTTTTCATTAGGAGTGAATTTTTGTCATGACTCGGCCTCTAGATCCCCCAATAACTCGCTCAAAAATCAACTGCTTTTCATAAAGAGTGGCTTTTTGTTCATGGCTTAACTTATAGATCAATTCGGTATCTAAATCTGGCAATATTATTTTTGGTCAAAATTCATGTGAAAATGGGACCCTCAAATATCCCATATAGTCACAGGTCGAAAATTCACCCCACCAGAACTCGTTCAATAATCAACTGGTTTTCATAAGGAGTGGCTTTTTGTTCATGGCTTAACTTATAGATCAATTCGGTATCTAAATCTGGCAATATTATTTTTGGTCAAAATTCATGTGAAAATGGGACCCACAAATATCCCATGTAGTCACAGGTCGAAATTTCACACCACCAGAACTCGGTCAAAAATCAACTGGTTTTCATAAGGAGTGGCTTTTTGTTCATGGCTTAACTTATAGATCAATTCGGTATCTAAATCTGGCAATATTATTTTTGGTCAAAATTCATGTGAAAATGGGACCCACAAATATCCCATGTAGTCACAGGTCGAAATTTCACACCACCAGAACTCGGTCAAAAATCAACTGGTTTTCATAAGGAGTGGCTTTTTGTTCATGGCTTAACTTATAGATCAATTCGGTATCTAATTCTGGCAATATTATTTTTGGTCAAAATTCATGTGAAAATGGGACCCTCAAATATCCCATATAGTCACAGGTCGAAATTTCACCCCACCAGAACTCGTTCAAAAATCAACTGCTTTTCATAAGGAGTGGCTTTCTGTTCATGGTTCGGCCTCTAGAACAATTCGGCATCTATATCTGGCATCATAAATTTTGGTCAAAATTCATGTGAAAATGGGACCCTCAAATATCCCATATAGTCACAGGTCGAAATTTCACCCCACCAGAACTCGTTCAAAAATCAACTGGTTTTCATAAGGAGTGGCCTTCTGTTCATGGCTTAACTTATAGATCAATTCGGTACCTAAATCTGGAAATATTATTTTTGGTCAAAATTCATGTGAAACTGGGACCCTCAAATATCCCATATAGTCACAGGTCGAAATTTCACCCCACCAGAACTCGTTCAAAAATCAACTGGATTTCATAAGGAGTGGCTTTTTGTTCATGGCTTAACTTATAGATTAATTCGGTATCTAAATCTGGCAATATTATTTTGGGTCAAAATTCATGTAAAAATGGGACCCTCAAATATCCCATATAGTCACAGGTCGAAATTTCACCCCACCAGAACTCGTTCAAAAATCAACTGGTTTTCATAAGGAGTGGCTTTTTGTTCATGGCTTAACTTATAGATCAATTCGGTATCTAAATCTGGCAATATTATTTTTGGTCAAAATTCATGTGAAAATGGGACCCTCATATATCCCATATAGTCACAGGTCGAAATTTCACACCACCAGAACTCGGTCAAAAATCAACTGGTTTTCATTAGGAGAGAATTTTTGTTCATGACTCGGCCTCTAGATCCCCTTATAACTCGCTCAAAAATCAACTGCTTTTCATAAGGAGTGGCTTTTTGTTCATGGCTTAACTTATAGATCAATTCGGTATCTAAATCTGGCAATATTATTTTTGGTCAAAATTCATGTGAAAATGGGTCCCTCAAATATCCCATATAGTCACAGGTCGAAAATTCACCCCACCAGAACTCGTTCAATAATCAACTGGTTTTCATAAGGAGTGGCTTTTTGTTCATGGCTTAACTTATAGATCAATTCGGTATCTAAATCTGGCAATATTATTTTTGGTCAAAATTCATGTGAAAATGGGACCCACAAATATCCCATGTAGTCACAGGTCGAAATTTCACACCACCAGAACTCGGTCAAAAATCAACTGGTTTTCATTAGGAGTCAATTTTTGTTCATGACTCGGCCTCTAGATCCCCCAATAACTCTCTCAAAAATCAACTGGTTTTCATAAGGAGTGTCTTTTTGTTCATGGCTTAACTTATAGATCAATTCGGTATCTAAATCTGGCAATATTATTTTTGGTCAAAATTCATGTGAAAATGGGACCCTCAAATATCCCATATAGTCGCAGGTCGAAATTTCACCCCACCAGAACTCGTTCAAAAATCAACTGGTTTTCATAAGGAGTGGCTGTTTGTTCATGGCTTAACTTATAGATCAATTCGGTATCTAAATCTGGCAATATTATTTTTGGTCAAAATTCATGTGAAAATGGGACCCTCAAATATCCCATATAGTCACAGGTCGAAATTTCACCCCACCAGAACTCGTTCAAAAATCAACTGGTTTTCATAAGGAGTGTCTTTTTGTTCATGGCTTAACTTATAGATCAATTCGGTATATAAATCTGGCAATATTATTTTTGGTCAAAATTCATGTGAAAATGGGACCCTCAAATATCCCATATAGTCACAGGTCGAAATTTCACCCCACCAGAACTCGTTAAAAAATCAACTGCTTTTCATAAAGAGTGGCTTTTTGTTCATGGCTTAACTTATAGATCAATTCGGTATCTAAATCTGGAAATATTATTTTTGGTCAAAATTCATGTGAAAATGGGACCCTCAAATATCCCATATAGTCACAGGTCGAAATTTCACCCCACCAGAGCTCGTTCAAAAATCAACTGGTTTTCATAAGGAGTGGCTTTTTGTTCATGGCTTAACTTATAGATCAATTCGGTATCTAATTCTGGCAATATTTTTTTTGGTCAAAATTCATGTGAAAATGGGACCCTCAAATATCCCATATAGTCACAGGTCGAAATTTCACACCACCAGAACTCGGTCAAAAATCAACTGGTTTTCATAAGGAGTCACTTTTTGTTCATGACTTAACTTATAGATCAATTCGGTATCTAAATCTGGCAATATTATTTTTGGTCAAAATTCATGTGAAAATGGGACCCTCAAATATCCCATATAGTCACAGGTCGAAATTTCACCCCACCAGAGCTCGTTCAAAAATCAACTGGTTTTCATTAGGAGTGAATTTTTGTCATGACTCGGCCTCTAGATCCCCCAATAACTCGCTCAAAAATCAACTGCTTTTCATAAAGAGTGGCTTTTTGTTCATGGCTTAACTTATAGATCAATTCGGTATCTAAATCTGGCAATATTATTTTTGGTCAAAATTCATGTGAAAATGGGACCCTCAAATATCCCATATAGTCTCAGGTCGAAATTTCACACCACCAGAACTCGGTCAAAAATCAACTGGTTTTCATTAGGAGTGAATTTTTGTCATGACTCGGCCTCTAGATCCCCCAATACCTCGCTCAAAAATCAACTGCTTTTCATAAAGAGTGGCTTTTTGTTCATGGCTTAACTTATAGATCAATTCGGTATCTAAATCTGGCAATATTATTTTTGGTCAAAATTCATGTGAAAATGGGACCCTCAAATATCCCATATAGTCACAGGTCGAAATTTCACCCCACCAGAACTCGTTCAAAAATCAACTGGTTTTCATAAGGAGTGCCTTTTTGTTCATGGCTTAACTTATAGATCAATTCGGTATCTAAATCTGGCAATATTATTTTTGGTCAAAATTCATGTGAAAATGGGACTCTCAAATATCCAATATAGTCACAGGTCGAAATTTCACCCCACCAGAACTCGTTCAAAAATCAACTGGTTTTCATAAGGAGTGGCTTTTTGTTCATGGCTTAACTTATAGATCAATTCGGTATCTAAATCTGGCAATATTATTTTTGGTCAAAATTCATGTGAAAATGGGACCCTCAAATATGCCATATAGAAACAGGTCGAAATTTCCCAGCACCAGAAGACGGTCAAAAATCAACCGCTTTTCTTAAGAAATGTCTTTTTGTTCATGGCTTGGCTTTTAGATCAATTCGGCATCTAAATCTGACAATATTATTTTTGGTTAAAATTCATTTGAAAATGGGACCCTCAAATATCCCATATAGTCACAGGTCGAAATTTCACCCCACCAGAACTCGTTCAAAAATCAACTGGTTTTCATAAGGAGTGGCTTTTTGTTCATGGCTTAACATAGATCAATTCAGTATCTAAATTTGGCAATATTATTTTTGGTCAAAATTCATGTGAAAATGGGACCCTCAAATATCCCATATAGTCACAGGCCGAAATTTCACTTCACCAGTACTCGTTCAAAAATCAACTGGTTTTCATAAGTAGTGGCTTTCTGTTCATGGTTCGGCCTCTAGATCAATTCGGCATCTAAATCTGGCAACATCATTTTTGGTCAAAATTCATGTGAAAATGGGACCCTCAAATATCCCATATAGTCACAGGTCGAAATTTCACCCCGCCAGAACTCGTTCAAAAATCAACTGGTTTTCATAAGGAGTGGCTTTTTGTTCATGGCTTAACTTATAGATCAATTCGGTATCTAAATTTGGCAATATTCTTTTTGGTCAAAATTCATATGAAAACGGGACCCTCAAATATCCCATATATTCACAGGTCGAAATTTCCCAGCCCCAGAAGTCGGTCAAAAATCAACTGCTTTTCATAAGGAGTGGCTTTTTGTTCATGACTCGGCCTCTAGATCACCCCCATAACTTGCTCAAAAATCAACTGGTTTTTATAAGTAGTGGCTTTCTGTTCATGGTTCGGCCTCTAGATCAATTTGGCATCTAAATCTGGCAACATCATTTTTGGTCAAAATTCATGTGAAAATGGGACCCTCAAATATCCCATATAGTCACAGGTCGAAATTTCACCCCACCAGAACTCGCTCAAAAATCAACTGGCTTTCATAAGGAGTGGCTTTTTGTTCATGGCTTCACTTATAGATCAATTCGGTATCTAAATCTGGCAATATTATTTTTGGTCAAAATTCATGTGAAAATGGGACCCTCAAATATCCAATATAGTCACAGGTCGAAATTTCACACCAGCAGAACTCGGTCAAAAATCAACTGCTTTTCATAAGGAGAGGCTTTCTGTTCATGGTTCGGCCTCTAGATCAATTCGGCATCTATATCTTGCAACATAAATTTTGGTCAAAATTCATGTGAAAATGGGACCCTCAAATATCCCATATAGTCACAGGTCGAAATTTCACCCCACCAGAACTCGTACAAAAATCAACTGCTTTTCATAAGGAGTGGCTTTCTGTTCATGGTTCGGCCTCTAGATCAATTCGGCATCTATATCTTGCAACATAAATTTTGGTCAAAATTCATGTGAAAATGGGACCCTCAAATATCCCATATAGTCACAGGTCGAAATTTCACCCCACCAGAACTCGTTCAAAAATCAACTGGCTTTCATAAGGAGTGGCTTTTTGTTCATGACTCGGCCTCTAGATCACCCCCATAACTCGCTTAAAAATCAACTGGTTTTCATAAGTAGTGGCTTTCTGTTCATGGTTCGGCCTCTAGATCAATTCGGCATCTAAATCTGGCAACATCATTTTTGGACAAAATTCATGTGAAAATGATATCCCAAATATCTCATATAGTCACAGGTCGAAATTTCACACCACCAGAACTCGTTCAAAAATCAACTGGTTTTCATAAGTAGTGGCTTTCTGTTCATGGTTCGGCCTCTAGATCAATTCGGCATCTAAATCTGGCAACATCAATTTTGGTCAAAATTCATGTGAAAATGGGACCCTCAAATATCCCATATAGTCACAGGTCTAAATTTCCCAGCACCAGAAGACGGTCAAAAATCAACCGCTTTTCTTAAGGAGTCTTTTTGTTTATGGCTTGGCTTTTATATCAATTCGGCATCCAAATCTGGCAACATAATTTTTGGTCAAAATTCATGTGAAAATGGGACCCCCAAATATCCCATATAGTCACAGGTCGAAACTTCCCAGCCCCAGAAGTCGGTAAAAAATCAACTGACTTTCATTAGGAGTGAATTTTTGTTCATGACTCGGCCTCTAGATCCGTGGCTTTTTGTTCATGGCTTAACATATAGATCAATTCGGTATCTAAACCTGGCAATATTATTTTTGGTCAAAATTCATGTGAAAATGGGACTCTCAAATATCCAATATAGTCACAGGTCGAAATTTCACCCCACCAGAACTCGTTCAAAAATCAACTGGTTTTCATAAGGAGTGGCTTTTTGTTCATGGCTTAACTTATAGATCAATTCGGTATCTAAATCTGGCAATATTATTTTTGGTCAAAATTCATGTGAAAATGGGACCCTCAAATATGCCATATAGAAACAGGTCGAAATTTCCCAGCACCAGAAGACGGTCAAAAATCAACCGCTTTTCTTAAGAAATGTCTTTTTGTTCATGGCTTGGCTTTTAGATCAATTCGGCATCTAAATCTGACAATATTATTTTTGGTTAAAATTCATTTGAAAATGGGACCCTCAAATATCCCATATAGTCACAGGTCGAAATTTCACCCCACCAGAACTCGTTCAAAAATCAACTGGTTTTCATAAGGAGTGGCTTTTTGTTCATGGCTTAACATAGATCAATTCAGTATCTAAATTTGGCAATATTATTTTTGGTCAAAATTCATGTGAAAATGGGACCCTCAAATATCCCATATAGTCACAGGTCGAAATTTCACCCCACCAGAACTCGTTCAAAAATCAACTGGTTTTCATAAGGAGTGGCTTTTTGTTCATGGCTTAACATAGATCAATTCAGTATCTAAATTTGGCAATATTATTTTTGGTCAAAATTCATGTGAAAATGGGACCCTCAAATATCCCATATAGTCACAGGTCGAAATTACACCCCGCCAGTACTCGTTCAAAAATCAACTGGTTTTCATAAGTAGTGGCTTTCTGTTCATGGTTCGGCCTCTAGATCAATTCGGCATCTAAATCTGGCAACATCATTTTTGGTCAAAATTCATGTGAAAATGGGACCCTCAAATATCCCATATAGTCACAGGTCGAAATTTCACCCCGCCAGAACTCGTTCAAAAATCAACTGGTTTTCATAAGGAGTGGCTTTTTGTTCATGGCTTAACTTATAGATCAATTCGGTATCTAAATTTGGCAATATTCTTTTTGGTCAAAATTCATGTGAAAATGGGACCCTCAAATATCCCATATATTCACAGGTCGAAATTTCCCAGCCCCAGAAGTCGGTCAAAAATCAACTGCTTTTCATAAGGAGTGGCTTTTGTTCATGACTCGGCCTCTAGATCACCCCCATAACTTGCTCAAAAATCAACTGGTTTTTATAAGTAGTGGCTTTCTGTTCATGGTTCGGCCTCTAGATCAATTTGGCATCTAAATCTGGCAACATCATTTTTGGTCAAAATTCATGTGAAAATGGGACCCTCAAATATCCCATATAGTCACAGGTCGAAATTTCACCCCACCAGAACTCGCTCAAAAATCAACTGGCTTTCATAAGGAGTGGCTTTTTGTTCATGGCTTCACTTATAGATCAATTCGGTATCTAAATCTGGCAATATTATTTTTGGTCAAAATTCATGTGAAAATGGGACCCTCAAATATCCAATATAGTCACAGGTCGAAATTTCACACCACCAGAACTCGGTCAAAAATCAACTGCTTTTCATAAGGAGAGGCTTTCTGTTCATGGTTCGGCCTCTAGATCAATTCGGCATCTATATCTTGCAACATAAATTTTGGTCAAAATTCATGTGAAAATGGGACCCTCAAATATCCCATATAGTCACAGGTCGAAATTTCACCCCACCAGAACTCGTACAAAAATCAACTGGTTTTCATAAGGAGTGGCCTTTTGTTCTTGGCTTAACTTATAGATCAATTCGGTATCTAAATCTGGAAATATTATTTTTGGTCAAAATTCATGTGAAAATGGGACCCTCAAATATCCCATATAGTCACAGGTCGAAATTTCACCCCACCAGAACTCGTTCAAAAATCAACTGGATTTCATAAGGAGTGGCTTTTTGTTCATGGCTTAACTTATGGATTAATTCGGTATCTAAATTTGGCAATATTATTTTTGGTCAAAATTCATGTGGAAATGGGACCCTCAAATATCCCATATAGTCACAGGTCGAAATTTCACCCCACCAGAACTCGTTCAAAAATCAACTGGTTTTCATAAGGAGTGGCTTTTTGTTCATGGCTTAACTTATAGATCAATTCGGTATCTAAATCTGGCAATATTATTTTTGGTAAAAATTCATGTGAAAATGGGACCCTCAAATATCCAATCTAGCCACAGGTCGAAATTTCAAACAAACAGAACTCGGTCAAAAATCAACTGCTTTTCATAAGGAGTGGCTTTCTGTTCATGGTTCGGCCTCTAGATCAATTCGGCATCTATATCTTGCAACATAAATTTTGGTCAAAATTCATGTGAAAATGGGACCCTCAAATATCCCATATAGTCACAGGTCGAAATTTCACCCCACCAGAACTCGTTCAAAAATCAACTGGCTTTCATAAGGAGTGGCTTTTTGTTCATGACTCGGCCTCTAGATCACCCCCCATAACTCGCTTAAAAATCAACTGGTTTTCATAAGTAGTGGCTTTCTGTTCATGGTTCGGCCTCTAGATCAATTCGGCATCTAAATCTGGCAACATCATTTTTGGACAAAATTCATGTGAAAATGATATCCCAAATATCTCATATAGTCACAGGTCGAAATTTCACACCACCAGAACTCGTTCAAAAATCAACTGGTTTTCATAAGTAGTGGCTTTCTGTTCATGGTTCGGCCTCTAGATCAATTCGGCATCTAAATCTGGCAACATCAATTTTGGTCAAAATTCATGTGAAAATGGGACCCTCAAATATCCCATATAGTCACAGGTCTAAATTTCCCAGCACCAGAAGACGGTCAAAAATCAACCGCTCTTCTTAAGGAGTCTTTTTGTTTATGGCTTGGCTTTTATATCAATTCGGCATCCAAATCTGGCAACATAATTTTTGGTCAAAATTCATGTGAAAATGGGACCCCAAATATCCCATATAGTCACAGGTCGAAACTTCCCAGCCCCAGAAGTCGGTAAAAAATCAACTGACTTTCATTAGGAGTGAATTTTTGTTCATGACTCGGCCTCTAGATCCGTGGCTTTTTGTTCATGGCTTAACATATAGATCAATTCGGTATCTAAACCTGGCAATATTATTTTTGGTCAAAATTCATGTGAAAATGGGACCCTCAAATATCCCGTATAGTCACAGGTCGAAATTTCACCCCACCAGAACTCGTTCAAAAATCAACTGGATTTCATAAGGAGTGGCTTTTTGTTCATGGCTTAACTTATAGATTAATTCGGTATCTAAATTTGGCAATATTATTTTTGGTCAAAATTCATGTGGAAATGGGACCCTCAAGTATCCCATATAGACATAGGTCGAAATTTCCCAGCACCAGAAGACGGTCAAAAATCAACCGCTTTTCTTAAGAAGTGTCTTTTTGTTCATGGCTTGGCTTTTAGATCAATTCGGCATCTAAATCTGACAATATTATTTTTGGTCAAAATTCATGTGAAAATGGGACCCTCAAATATCCCATATAGTCACAGGTCGAAATTTCACTCCACCAGAACTCGTTAAAAAATCAACTGGTTTTCATAAGGAGTGGCTTTTTGTTCATGGCGTCTTATAGATCAATTCGGTATCTAAATTTGGCAATATTATTTTTGGTCAAAATTCATGTGGAAATGGGACCCTCAAGTATCCCATATAGACATAGGTCGAAATTTCCCAGCACCAGAAGACGGTCAAAAATCAACCGCTTTTCTTAAGAAGTGTCTTTTTGTTCATGGCTTGGCTTTTAGATCAATTCGGCATCTAAATCTGACAATATTATTTTTGGTCAAAATTCATGTGAGAATGGGACCCTCAAATATCCCATATAGTCACAGGTCGAAATTTCACTCCACCAGAACTCGTTCAAAAATCAACTGGTTTTCATAAGGAGTGGCTTTTTGTTCATGGCTTAACTTATAGATAAATTCGGTATCTAAATCTGGCAATATTATTTTTGGTCAAAATTCATGTGAAATTGGGACCCTCAAATATCCCATATGGTCACAGGTCAAAATTTCAACCCACCAGAACTTGTTCAAAAATCAACTGGTTTTCATAAGGAGTGGGTTTTTGTTCATGGCTTAACTTATAGATCAATTCGGCATCTAAGTCTGGCAACATAATTTTTGGTCAAAATTCATGTGAAAATGATACCCCCAAATATCCCATATAGTCAGTCACAGGTCGAAATTTTCAACTATCAGGACTCGGTCAAAAATCAACTGCTTTTCATAAGGAGTGGCTTTTTGTTCATGACTCGGCCTCTAGATCACCCCCATAACTCGCTCAAAAATCAACTGCTTTTCATAAGGAGTGGCTTTTTGTTCATGGCTTAACTTATAGATAAATTCGGTATCTAAATCTGGCAATATTATTTTTGGTCAAAATTCATGTGAAATTGGGACCCTCAAATATCCCATATGGTCACAGGTCGAAATTTCACCCCACCAGAACTCGTTCAAAAATCAACTGGATTTCATAAGGAGTGGCTTTTTGTTCATGGCTTAACATATAGATCAATTCGGTATCTAAACCTGGCAATATTATTTCTGGTCAAAATTCATGTGAAAATGGGACCCTCAAATATCCCATATCGTCACAGGTCGAAATTACCCCACCAGAACTCGCTCAAAAATCCACTGGTTTTCATAAGGAGTGGCTTTTTATTCATGGCTTAACTTGAAGATCAATTCGGTATCTAAATCTGGCAATATTATTTTGGGTCAAAATTCATGTGAAAATGGGACCCTCAAATATCCCATATAGTCACAGGTCGAAATTTCACGCCACCAGAACTCGTTCCAAAATTAACTGGTTTTCATAAGGAGTGGCTTTTTGTTCATGGCTTAACTTATAGATCAATTCGGTATCTAAATTTGGCAATATTATTTTTGGTCAAAATTCATGTGGAAATGGGACCCTCAAATATCCCATATAGTCACAGGTCGAAATTTTCAACTATCAGAGCTCGGTCAAAAATCAACTGCTCTTCATAAGGTGTGGCTTTTTGTTCATGACTCGGCCTCTAGATCACCCCCATAACTTGCTCAAAAATCAACTGGTTTTCATAAGTAGTGGCTTTCTGCTCATGGTTCGGCCTCTAGATCAATTCGGCATCTAAATCTGGCAACATCATTTTTGGTCAAAATTCATGTGGAAATGGTACCCTCAAATATCCCATATAGTCACAGGTCGAAATTTCACCCCACCAGAACTCGTTCAAAAATCAACTGGTTTTCATAAGGAGTGGCCTTTTGTTCATGGCTTAACTTATAGATCAATTCGGTATCTAAATCTGGAAATATTATTTTTGGTCAAAATTCATGTGAAAATGGGACCCTCAAATATCCCATATAGTCACAGGTCGAAATTTCACCCCACCAGAACTCGTTCAAAAATCAACTGGATTTCATAAGGAGTGGCTTTTTGTTCATGGCTTAACTTATAGATTAATTCGGTATCTAAATTTGGCAATATTATTTTTGGTCAAAATTCATGTGGAAATGGGACCCTCAAATATCCCATATAGTCACAGGTCGAAATTTCACCCCACCAGAACTCGTTCAAAAATCAACTGGTTTTCATAAGGAGTGGCTTTTTGTTCATGGCTTAACTTATAGATCAATTCGGTATCTAAATCTGGCAATATTATTTTTGGTCAAAATTTATGTAAAAATGGGACCCTCAAATATCCAATATAGTCACAGGTCGAAATTTCACACCACCAGAACTCGGTCAAAAATTAACTGCTTTTCATAAGGAGTGGCTTTCTGTTCATGGTTCGGCCTCTAGATCCCCCTATAACTCGCTCAAAAATCAACTGCTTTTCATAAGGAGTGGCTTTTTGTTCATGGCTTAACTTATAGATCAATTCGGTATCTAAATCTGGCAATATTATTTTTGGTCAAAATTCATGTGAAAATGGGTCCCTCAAATATCCCATATAGTCACAGGTCGAAAATTCACACCACCAGAACTCGGTCAAAAATCATTTGGTTTTCATTAGGAGTCAATTTTTGTTCATGACTCGGCCTCTAGATCCCCCAATAACTCTCTCAAAAATCAACTGGTTTTCATAAGGAGTGTCTTTTTGTTCATGGCTTAACTTATAGATCAATTCGGTATCTAAATCTGGCAATATTATTTTGGGTCAAAATTCATGTGAAAATGGGACCCTCAAATATCCCATATAGTCGCAGGTCGAAATTTCACCCCACCAGAACTCGTTCAAAAATCAACTGGTTTTCATAAGGAGTGGCTGTTTGTTCATGGCTTAACTTATAGATCAATTCGGTATCTAAATCTGGCAATATTATTTTTGGTCAAAATTCATGTGAAAATGGGACCCTCAAATATCCCATATAGTCACAGGTCGAAATTTCACCCCACCAGAACTCGTTCAAAAATCAACTGGTTTTCATAAGGTGTGTCTTTTTGTTCATGGCTTAACTTATAGATCAATTCGGTATCTAAATCTGGCAATATTATTTTTGGTCAAAATTCATGTGAAAATGGGACCCTCAAATATCCCATATAGTCACAGGTCGAAATTTCACACCACCAGAACTCGGTCAAAAATCAACTGGTTTTCATTAGGAGTGAATTTTTGTCATGACTCGGCCTCTAGATCCCCCAATAACTCGCTCAAAAATCAACTGCTTTTGTAGCATGTACTGTGGTGAAGCTACTCTAGCAATACATATCGGGTAGCAACGGTGACGGCGGTTGGCAGCCAATCTTCACAAAATAATTCGGGAAGTATTCACCGAGGCTCCTCGTGGTTGAGTTAGCATGGCAGGGCGGGATCCTCTTGCTCCCTAGCTCTTTCGGGTGGGGGGGTTCTTTTTGCCATGTCTCGACCTGCATACACAATTTTATTTTAGGATCCCTACAGAATCTAAATTGGAGACCGATACTCCGAAGAAACAAAATCTCAAACAGGCATAACTTAACGAGCACTTAAAGTGCCAATACAATGGTGATAGCTTTCATTAGGGCATATATATTCCGAAGAGGCGAAGTCTTGGATGTAAGCTGACTCTCGCGTTCGATACCCTCCCAGCCATGATCTTCCGCGTTTAAGGTTTTGAAGATCCCAAAAAAACATTCTTCTACGACATTATATCACCATGTCACCAGGAAAGAAAACTTAGCAATTCATAATCAAAATCCGTAATTAATATTTATTATAAACAAAAGCATTATTCAATGAAATTGAATCCTTCCGTTAGATAATCTGCATCTTATTACAAGTGGCATTAATGATTCAACAATAATTCAGTAACTAAAACTATTCAGTTAATATTTTTACAATGGCTCAAAAATTCTTCAAAAAATAATTCATTTTATAAACTATTCAGTTAATATTTTTTTTCTTATTGAGCAAAATAAAAAAAAAGAGAATCTCAAAATTTCGCTAAAGTGCATTTAATAATTATAGAATAAGGCTAGGCAATGAAAAAAAAATGACATTGTAGTTGATGGTTAATTGTATGGTCGAAAAAAAATATGGGCAACAGAAGGTTAAGCTCGAAGCGCATGGGCAAATCGGAGCGCAGCGCAACCAGCTGATCAGTGAATACGATTATATTTGTGTACATATATTTGATTCTGTTAAAAATCTTTTCTTTTACGTTGCTTCTGGTTCAGCTAATTTGAGCGGGGTGTAGGTAAAATCAAAGATGATAAGCATTCACCAGACTGACACGGTCATAAACATATTGATCGGAGCTAAAGCGTAATGTGAAACAGAAAGTCGTAAAAAGCTCAGCAGGTGCGCATGTCAGCTTGGCTGTGCTTATCTGTGCCAAAATAAGAAAATATAATCAAAACAAAAGGTACAGACTTACATGTATTCCTCGATGAAAGGCCTTCCAGCGGAGAGTTTGCAGCAAATTTTATTTTTTTTTTTCTTTCATTTGTTTTCTTTTGTCTTCTGTGGGGCTTTAAATTGTTTCGATTATTTATTATGGCACAGGGGGTTTTTTAAATTGTGAGTACTTAGAAGATACTCTCCGAAACTAAGTGGGAAAAATTCAAAAAAAATATAAAAAAATTCAGAAATGTCTTTGGACTCTACCCCAACAAGAAGGGGGATATATCTGTACTATTATTTCTTTCTACATATATAAAGATATATATATAGATGTACATTTTTTCTTTTTCACTGCACTTGCACGAGGTTTTTTAGACGGTTCTAATAAATGCACTTTGCACAAACTTTTGGAAGTCTCTCACAAGATATAATAAACTAAATTTTTTTTTTTTTGTACTAAAAACATTTAACAGCAATTTTCATGCATCTGCACGCTCCGGCCAACTTAATGGGCGAGGTCATCTGGGCTTCTGATCAGTGGCGCGTCAATGGGGCCCAAAAGGCTACTCCCTCTTCCGGATTCCAGACTGTGGAAACGGCGCCTGCCCGTTCTTGCTGGCATGAGCAAGGGAATGGCAGCTAATCCGCAGTTGAGGCTGACGTCTATTTACTGGGGGCAGACATGACATTGCCGTCCCAAGAAATTACAATGCCGTCCAATGGGCACACGTGGCGGTTGCCTCCAAATAAGTGGGTTTTTTATGTCAGAGACGGCGGCGGCAAGATTGATTCCTCCAAAAATTACTTTCGGCAGGCAGACAAGAACTGGTTAAAACAGTGACCAGATCTTGCCACAAAGAAATATATGCCGGTGAGGTGCTGGTGGCCGGCTGGCGTAGCGAAAGGTTTATTCTCAAACGAACAAAAAAATATGTATATTTCGGCAATCGGCCGCTTTTAGGGTTTTCCTTTCTTTTTTTTTTTTATTTTCGTTTTTGGTTCAATTTAGTTGGAATTTAATTAAACGAATTAAGCGACTGATGCCCGAACTTGTGGCTTTTAGCTAAAATTTTTTTTTTTATAGTGGGGCTATGTCCGAACCGCCGTGGCCAGACCTTCGATGGTAAAGTAATTTTTGAAAAGAAGAAGGGTTATATCCGGGACCTACAGGCTTATATAGGGTCTCAGAGCTTTTTTCTTTCGCGGATTAGATTGAAGATAGCTGCGCTGCCAACGTGCACGCAGGCGGTTTATAGCAGCGGCAGAATCATTCGCAGCTGACCGTGACAGACAAAAGCTGATCGCTATAGCGTCGTTACACAAACGCAAGCTGTTAGGATCGCTTACGCGGTTTAATTTAAATAGGAAAATTGCGACCATTACACCACCCGATAATATCCTACCGTTAGACGGGTATATTAGCGGGAATTAGACTCTAATGTCCTTGGCATGAAAAGTGCCAATTTCTTTTCCTTGCTGATTTTCAAGGGAATAAAAACAATTGCCGAGTTTCTTTTTGACACGGCATTTAATAAACTGGGGAGCCAGTTTAGCATTAAAATTGTGTGAGAATTTACTAAGCGCAAAATTTCGACAGAACACCTCCTGTCCTTCACGAAAAGAAACAGGCTTGCTGCGTAAATTATATTGAGCCGCATTGCGCTCATAGGCTTTCCTGATGTTTTTCTGAATATCTGTCCTTAGCAATGCCAAAAGGTCAGACCGCAACAGGGGGACCAGCGGTTCTTCCAATAAAGACAACTCCTTCAATAATTTGTAATCGGTACCATGAGTGATCATATCCACCCCGAATAGGGCACGGTATGGAGAACACCCAATCGATTGGTGCAGAGCAGACCTTAAGGAGCATGAAATCCCTGTAATATGTTCATCCCAATGGGTCTGATCCTGTTTTAAATACGAGCGAATGGCGGCGAGTATTGAGCGGTTAACTCGTTCTGCAGCATTGCTCTGCGGTGAATATAGAGCTGTATACAGATGTTCAATGCCAAGTTCGGCTAAGAAGGCATTGAACTCACGAGCTTTGAACTGGGTGCCGTTGTCACTTATTATAGTTTGTGGCACACCAAAACAATGGAAAATTTGTTCAAGAAGAAATTTTTGTATCACAGCTGAGGTGAATTTCTTCAGGGGCTGCAACCAATGATACTTGCTAAAGTGATCTAAGACTATTAACAATCCCACATGACCGCTTTTGCTTCTAGGATATGGCCCAAGCAGGTCAATATAAAGCCTTTGAAATGGTCTGCAAGTTGGGATGTGAGCACCCATAGGTGGCCGAAGGGTATAATTTGGAGCCTTAGTTTCTTTACATATCTCGCAATTTCGTATGTATTCACGTACATCTTTAACTAATCCTGGCCAGAACAAATGTCTGCGGATTTTCTCAATAGTTTTTTGCATGCCGGCGTGAGACGACGTTATGCTATCATGGGCTTGTTTGAGCACATCGACTTTAAGTCGATCAGGCACCCATAGTTTCCACGAAGGACTTTCTTGTGTCGAGTCTCCCCTCGAATGTTCGGTGCGTACATACAAAAACTTATCAACGATTTTTATGTCCGGAAACTGAGTTAAATTTTGGGAACATTTGTCTTTAATTTGTACATAGCTAGCGTCCATAAATGTATCGGACTCAAGATCTATTACAGGACCCATGTCTAATTGAGCGATTTCATTCTCAGGCAACCGAGACAAAGCGTCGGGAACAATGTGTTCTTTGCCTTTCCGATGGGAGACGGAAAATTTAAATTGTTGCAGTCTAAAAACCCATCGTGCCAGTCTACCCGATATATTTTGCTGGCGCATAAGCCATAGCAAACTAGAATGGTCGGTAACCACTTCAAATTCCTGGAGTTCCAAATAACATCGGAACTTCTCGATGGCTAATATGACTGCTAGGCATTCACGCTCGGTAACACTATAGTTTCGCTGCGCACGGCTTAATTTTTTTGACATAAAAGCTATCGGTTGTTCTTCATTATCTTCAGACATCTGTACTAAAACGGCGCCAATGCCAAAATCACTAGCGTCACAATGTAAGAAAAATTTCTTCTTAAAGTCAGCATTTTTTAAAACCGGCGAGGATGTTAGCACTGTTTTTAAGTTGTCCATTGCGGTCTGTGCTTCAGGGGTCCACTCAAACTTTTTCTTTGTCGATAATATGTCCGTTATGGGGCAAGTGAGATCGGAAAAGTTGCATATAAACCGACGATACCAACCGCAAACTCCTAGAAATCCTCGAACTTGCTTCAAGTTTTTTGGCGGCGGCCAATTTACAATACAAGCTACTTTTTCCGGATCTGTGCAAATACCTCCGCTACCAATCACGTAACCAAGATAATTGATACTTGTTACACAGAATTGACTTTTCGAAATATTTAACGTCAAGTTGGCTTTTCTAAACTGCTCAGCGATGCGAACCAATACCGCCAGATGTGAACTGAAATCTTCTGACACAATACACAGATCATCTAAATAACCAAACACGCAATAGCGCAGGTCAGAAGGAATTATCTCGTCCATTAACCGACACATGGTAGAAGGCGCGTTACAAAGGCCAAAGGGCATGACCTTAAACTGATATAGCGGTCTTCCGGGGACCGTAAAAGCAGTGAGAGGCTTTGAATCCTCGGAAAGTTCTATTTGCCAATAGGCGTCTTTCAAATCTAGTTTGGAAATTATATTCGCCTTAGGTAGCCGCGAAAAAATGCCATCGATGCTCGGCAAAGGATAAGCATCTTTTTTTGTGGCGTCATTCAGTCTTCGAGCATCCAGACAAAGGCGCACCTTGTTGGGCTTAAGGACGAGTCGCATAGGCGAGCTCCAAGCGCTTACAGACGGCTCAATAACTCCAAGCTGCAACATGCGATCAATTTCTGCATATAACAACTTTTCTACGGCCGGACTTACAGGATAGAATCTTTGTTTCACTGGACGTGCGTCTCCTATATCTATACGGTGTTGGATCAATGTTGTGCGGCCTAATCTATCAGCAGCGTTGGGGAACAACTGCTTTACTACGTGCAGCTGTTGCGTTTGCTGGCTATCTAAGGGGTATGCAATCGACTCTGTTTCTTGCTCTTTTTCCATTGATTTTAGTTCTACAGAATTTATAATGCTTGGCGCAAGCTCAAAGGCTCTCCAAAAATCATGACCCAAAATTAGATTTTGGTTTATAGCAGGAATCACATACAGTTGCAAGGACTTGGTAGCCGATTTATACTTCATTTTAACTTCAAGCACTCCGATGACTTTCTGACTATGGCCATCTGCTGTTCTGACATGCGATTTAATAGGCTTAAATTCCGGCATTGCGGTAAAATCTTGTTGAGCAAGCGTAGAACCTATGCAGCTAATATTCGCGCCTGTATCCAATAGACCAAGCTCGGTAAAGGTTAAAAATGACACTTCGGCATAGCTGCGCATATCGGTGGGATTGCAAAAAACTGTCGAAACTAAAAGCTTGCTATGTTGCTTGATATAATTTTTCAAGCGCTGCGTTCGCTGAGAAATACGGGGTTTTTCTTCATAAAAAATCTTATTTCGGACATGCAAATAATTAGCTAACCGTTCATGATACGGTAAAAATCGTAATTTAATAGTTTTCGCTATTTCTAAATTGTTGGAATGTGACTTTAAAGTCGGTGTAGGGACCAAGCTTTTGCTTCGGTCCACAGGTACACAGTTCGTATGGGAATTAATTAGATTTTTGGGGGCATCCGACTGCTGCTGGATGCACCCTTCTGTTGGTTTTCCGAAGCTTTACGGATACAGTTTTGGCATTGGGGCTTATAAATGTTGGGTGCCCCGCACCCGTAACAGAATATACGGCGGTCAGCAAGGCAATTTTCCCACAGATGCCCTTGCTCTTCGCAGTTCCAACATTTAAAGTTGGCATGACATCTACGAATTGCTGCGATGTCAAAGTTTGTATCTTCTGAATTCTCTACCTCCGGTTCAATAAAAGACTCTTCTAGTCCATATACTTGGCGACGGCCAATAGTCCTGGATTTATTCATACCATCAGGGCGACAACTGAGCTCATGAACTAAATTCTCGTTCATTTGGACCAATCTACGTAGATGGCCAACTGAACTTATTGGCTGGTATAGCAGTTTATGTCGGGTTTCGGGTAATAAATTATTTTTTAAAATTTCGATTAACTCCTCCTCGTCAATTTTAATTGCAAATTTATCGATCAGTGACGCTACAGCGTCATGGAACGACACAAATGATTCCCCAGGGTTTTGCTTTCTAGCTCTTACTAGTTCCTTGCTCATAAAATCGGAGCGATAATCTTTGTACTGATGGCGAAGTGCAGTACAAAATTCAGTCCAGACTATGTGGTCTACCTGCTTGTGGTACCGCCAGTACCAGTCACGGGCTTTGCCTAAAAATAGCACATGTAAGTGCTTACAGAGACCCATAAAGTCGCTGTCTAAAGTTTCATCAGTCAATGTTTTGACTCTATATAGGAATTCTTCTACCCCTAATCCTTCGGTAGACCCATCGAAATTAAGATTCCATTTTTGCATGGTGTCAGCAATTTTTCCATTTCGGAATGACGAACTACTAGGCGACACCGGGATCGGGGTTGGCAACACTCTTGGAAAGGGTGGTGCTTGTATTTGCAGTGATGACATAACGCGAGTGATTGATTGTTCGATCATCTCCTGAATTATCCTATAGTCCACTCCCAGATTTTGGCGGGTATTATTGGACTGAGTGGGTCTTCCTCTTCTTCTTACACCAGGAGCTGGTCGTGCAGGAGCGATTTCAGGTGGATTCGTGCTATTGCTAGCGTCGAGTCCTGATTGTGGTACATCACTAACATCTAATAACCTTGCTGTTGGGTTCTCGCCACTCTGGGTCGGACCAGGATTAAGAGATTTTGCTAGACTGCGCGTTACCGTTCTCCCTATGTTCGTAGGTGGAGGTGGAGCAGATTGTTTTCCTCTCGGCGAGCAATCTCCAACAACTAATTTAATTGAGGCTGGGTCAATCACAGCACTACAACTGGGACATTTAGCATGGTTTACCAACCAACCTTCCAAGCAAAGTTTGTGAAAAACATGCCTACAAGGGGTGCAATAGCAAGACTGTGTATTGTCCATTACTAACTGGCATAGAACACAGTGGTTATCAGCTCTCTCTGACGACGGCTGTACATTTTGTGGGCTGCGTAAAGGCAACATGATTAATTAAATTTTTCCTGATTCGTGACATTGGTTTGGTAACATAATAGAGTAGATTTTTTTTTTTTTTTTTTTTTTTTTTTTTTAATTACGAAATATAATCGCCTCAATGAAAGTAGGTAATTTATCTTTTTATTGAAACTACTTTAGAAAGCGGTTTGTAACATTCAACATTTTAATCCAGTCAGAAATGTTCGGCAAGGATATGCAAAGCAGCATATGGCCAAGTTCCGGGCAACATTCTAACTATCTTTGATAGTATCGTTAATACAAAACCATTCAATCTAACTTTATAACTTTTGGCTCCACGAAGACTGAGATTTACTTAACCATCAACAAGCTATCAAGTAGCAATCAGTACTGATATCTTATCAAAATATGCAGTATTCTAAAATTGCATATGAAAGTATTTCTACCTAAGCAAACCTAATCTGTTGTTTCTCCAAAATTATAAGAAAGAAAACGAGCAAATGTATGGGACCGATTGTATAGCTGGTGTTAATAACTATAGTCGTGTTTATATATAGGCACTCAACAATATAGTAAGGTCAGATTCTCGGCATAATTCAAGCTCTGAATTGTAAGCATCGTAGTCCTAATTACTATCTTGTATACTACCAGTATCTGCGCATGCGGAAGATAGACTAAACAAGTCACATCGACGTCAGCGTGCGTGGACAATAATATAAAGACTCATTTTTTTTTTTTTTTTTTTTTTTTTTTTTTTATAGACAACCTCGGGCCCCATGATTGGGCGCCAAAAATTTATGTAGCATGTACTGTGGTGAAGCTACTCTAGCAATACATATCGGGTAGCAACGGTGACGGCGGTTGGCAGCCAATCTTCACAAAATAATTCGGGAAGTATTCACCGAGGCTCCTCGTGGTTGAGTTAGCATGGCAGGGCGGGATCCTCTTGCTCCCTAGCTCTTTCGGGTGGGGGGTTCTTTTTTGCCATGTCTCGACCTGCATACACAATTTTATTTTAGGATCCCTACAGAATCTAAATTGGAGACCGATACTCCGAAGAAACAAAATCTCAAACAGGCATAACTTAACGAGCACTTAAAGTGCCAATACAATGGTGATAGCTTTCATTAGGGCATATATATTCCGAAGAGGCGAAGTCTTGGATGTAAGCTGACTCTCGCGTTCGATACCCTCCCAGCCATGATCTTCCGCGTTTAAGGTTTTGAAGATCCCAAAAAAACATTCTTCTACGACATTATATCACCATGTCACCAGGAAAGAAAACTTAGCAATTCATAATCAAAATCCGTAATTAATATTTATTATAAACAAAAGCATTATTCAATGAAATTGAATCCTTCCGTTAGATAATCTGCATCTTATTACAAGTGGCATTAATGATTCAACAATAATTCAGTAACTAAAACTATTCAGTTAATATTTTTACAATGGCTCAAAAATTCTTCAAAAATAATTCATTTTATAAACTATTCAGTTAATATTTTTTTTCTTATTGAGCAAAATAAAAAAAAAGAGAATCTCAAAATTTCGTTAAAGTGCATTTAATAATTATAGAATAAGGCTAGGCAATGAAAAAAAATGACATTGTAGTTGATGGTTAATTGTATGGTCGAAAAAAAATATGGGCAACAGAAGGTTAAGCTCGAAGCGCATGGGCAAATCGGAGCGCAGCGCAACCAGCTGATCAGTGAATACGATTATATTTGTGTACATATATTTGATTCTGTTAAAAATCTTTTCTTTTACGTTGCTTCTGGTTCAGCTAATTTGAGCGGGGTGTAGGTAAAATCAAAGATGATAAGCATTCACCAGACTGACACGGTCATAAACATATTGATCGGAGCTAAAGCGTAATGTGAAACAGAAAGTCGTAAAAAGCTCAGCAGGTGCGCATGTCAGCTTGGCTGTGCTTATCTGTGCCAAAATAAGAAAATATAATCAAAACAAAAGGTACAGACTTACATGTATTCCTCGATGAAAGGCCTTCCAGCGGAGAGTTTGCAGCAAATTTTATTTTTTTTTTCTTTCATTTGTTTTCTTTTGTCTTCTGTGGGGCTTTAAATTGTTTCGATTATTTATTATGGCACAGGGGGGTTTTTAAATTGTGAGTACTTAGAAGATACTCTCCGAAACTAAGTGGGAAAAATTCAAAAAAAAATATAAAAAAAATTCAGAAATGTCTTTGGACTCTACCCCAACAAGAAGGGGGATATATCTGTACTATTATTTCTTTCTACATATATAAAGATATATATATAGATGTACATTTTTTCTTTTTCACTGCACTTGCACGAGGTTTTTTTAGACGGTTCTAATAAATGCACTTTGCACAAACTTTTGGAAGTCTCTCACAAGATATAATAAACTAAATTTTTTTTTTTGTACTAAAAACATTTAACAGCAATTTTCATGCATCTGCACGCTCCGGCCAACTTAATGGGCGAGGTCATCTGGGCTTCTGATCAGTGGCGCGTCAATGGGGCCCAAAAGGCTACTCCCTCTTCCGGATTCCAGACTGTGGAAACGGCGCCTGCCCGTTCTTGCTGGCATGAGCAAGGGAATGGCAGCTAATCCGCAGTTGAGGCTGACGTCTATTTACTGGGGGCAGACATGACATTGCCGTCCCAAGAAATTACAATGCCGTCCAATGGGCACACGTGGCGGTTGCCTCCAAATAAGTGGGTTTTTTATGTCAGAGACGGCGGCGGCAAGATTGATTCCTCCAAAAATTACTTTCGGCAGGCAGACAAGAACTGGTTAAAACAGTGACCAGATCTTGCCACAAAGAAATATATGCCGGTGAGGTGCTGGTGGCCGGCTGGCGTAGCGAAAGGTTTATTCTCAAACGAACAAAAAATATGTATATTTCGGCAATCGGCCGCTTTTAGGGTTTTCCTTTCTTTTTTTTTTTTATTTTCGTTTTTGGTTCAATTTAGTTGGAATTTAATTAAACGAATTAAGCGACTGATGCCCGAACTTGTGGCTTTTAGCTAAAATTTTTTTTTTATAGTGGGGCTATGTCCGAACCGCCGTGGCCAGACCTTCGATGGTAAAGTAATTTTTGAAAAGAAGAAGGGTTATATCCGGGACCTACAGGCTTATATAGGGTCTCAGAGCTTTTTTCTTTCGCGGATTAGATTGAAGATAGCTGCGCTGCCAACGTGCACGCAGGCGGTTTATAGCAGCGGCAGAATCATTCGCAGCTGACCGTGACAGACAAAAGCTGATCGCTATAGCGTCGTTACACAAACGCAAGCTGTTAGGATCGCTTACGCGGTTTAATTTAAATAGGAAAATTGCGACCATTACACTTTTCATAAAGAGTGGCTTTTTGTTCATGGCTTAACTTATAGATCAATTCGGTATCTAAATCTGGCAATATTATTTTTGGTCAAAATTCATGTGAAAATGGGACCCTCAAATATCCCATATAGTCACAGGTCGAAATTTCACCCCACCAGAGCTCGTTCAAAAATCAACTGGTTTTCATAAGGAGTGGCTTTTTGTTCATGGCTTAACTTATAGATCAATTCGGTATCTAATTCTGGCAATATTATTTTTGGTCAAAATTCATGTGAAAATGGGACCCTCAAATATCCCATATAGTCACAGGTCGAAATTTCACCCCACCAGAACTCGTTCAAAAATCAACTGGTTTTCATAAGGAGTGTCTTTTTGTTCATGGCTTAACTTATAGATCAATTCGGTATATAAATCTGGCAATATTATTTTTGGTCAAAATTCATGTGAAAATGGGACCCTCAAATATCCCATATAGTCACAGGTCGAAATTTCACCCCACCAGAGCTCGTTCAAAAATCAACTGGTTTTCATAAGGAGTGGCTTTTTGTTCATGGCTTAACTTATAGATCAATTCGGTATCTAAATCTGGCAATATTATTTTTGGTCAAAATTCATGTGAAAATGGGACCCTCAAATATCCCATATAGTCTCAGGTCGAAATTTCACACCACCAGAACTCGGTCAAAAATCAACTGGTTTTCATTAGGAGTGAATTTTTGTCATGACTCGGCCTCTAGATCCCCCAATAACTCGCTCAAAAATCAACTGCTTTTCATAAAGAGTGGCTTTTTGTTCATGGCTTAACTTATAGATCAATTCGGTATCTAAATCTGGCAATATTATTTTTGGTCAAAATTCATGTGAAAATGGGACCCTCAAATATCCCATATAGTCACAGGTCGAAATTTCACCCCACCAGAACTCGTTCAAAAATCAACTGGTTTTCATAAGGAGTGGCTTTTTGTTCATGGCTTAACTTATAGATCAATTCGGTATCTAAATCTGGCAATATTATTTTTGGTCAAAATTCATGTGAAAATGGGACTCTCAAATATCCAATATAGTCACAGGTCGAAATTTCACCCCACCAGAACTCGTTCAAAAATCAACTGGTTTTCATAAGTAGTGGCTTTCTGTTCATGGTTCGGCCTCTAGATCAATTCGGCATCTATATCTGGCAACATAAATTTTGGTCAAAATTCATGTGAAAATGGGACCCTCAAATATCCCATATAGTCACAGGTCGAAATTTCACCCCACCAGAACTCGTTCAAAAATCAACTGGTTTTCATAAGGAGTGCCTTTTTGTTCATGGCTTAACTTATAGACCAATTCGGTATCTTAATCTGGCAATATTATTTTTGGTCAAAATTCATGTGAAAATGGGACCCTCAAATATCCCATATAGTCACAGGTCGAAATTTCACACCACCAGAACTCGGTCAAAAATCAACTGGTTTTCATTAGGAGTGAATTTTTGTTCATGACTCGGCCTCTAGATCCCCCTATAACTCTCTCAAAAATCAACTGGTTTTCATAAGGAGTGTCTTTTTGTTCATGGCTTAACTTATAGATCAATTCGGTATCTAAATCTGGCAATATTATTTTCGGTCAAAATTCATGTGAAAATGGGACCCTCAAATATCCCATATAGTCACAGGTCGAAATTTCACCCCACCAGAACTCGTTCAAAAATCAACTGGTTTTCATAAGGAGTGGCTTTTTGTTCATGGCTTAACTTATAGATCAATTCGGTATCTAAATCTGGCAATATTATTTTTGGTCAAAATTCATGTGAAAATGGGACCCTCAAATATCCCATATAGTCTCAGGTCGAAATTTCACCCCACCAGAACTCGTTCAAAAATCAACTGGTTTTCATAAGGAGTGTCTTTTTGTTCATGGCTTAACTTATAGATCAATTCGGTATCTAAATCTGGCAATATTATTTTTGGTCAAAATTCATGTGAAAATGGGACCCTCAAATATCCCATATAGTCACAGGTCGAAATTTCACCCCACCAGAGCTCGTTCAAAAATCAACTGGTTTTCATAAGGAGTGGCTTTTTGTTCATGGCTTAACTTATAGATCAATTCGGTATCTAAATCTGGCAATATTATTTTTGGTCAAAATTCATGTGAAAATGGGACCCTCAAATATCCCATATAGTCTCAGGTCGAAATTTCACACCACCAGAACTCGGTCAAAAATCAACTGGTTTTCATTAGGAGTGAATTTTTGTCATGACTCGGCCTCTAGATCCCCCAATAACTCGCTCAAAAATCAACTGCTTTTCATAAAGAGTGGCTTTTTGTTCATGGCTTAACTTATAGATCAATTCGGTATCTAAATCTGGCTATATTATTTTTTGGTCAAAATTCATGTGAAAATGGGACCCTCAAATATCCCATATAGTCACAGGTCGAAATTTCACCCCACCAGAACTCGTTCAAAAATCAACTGGTTTTCATAAGGAGTGGCTTTTTGTTCATGGCTTAACTTATAGATCAATTCGGTATCTAAATCTGGCAATATTATTTTTGGTCAAAATTCATGTGAAAATGGGACCCTCAAATATCCCATATAGTCACAGGTCGAAATTTCACCCCACCAGAGCTCGTTCAAATGTTAACTGGTTTTCATAAGGAGTGGCTTTTTGTTCATGGCTTAACTTATAGATCAATTCGGTATCTAAATCTGGCAATATTATTTTTGGTCAAAATTCATGTGAAAATGGGACCCTCAAATATCCCATATAGTCACAGGTCGAAATTTCACACCACCAGAACTCGGTCAAAAATCAACTGGTTTTCATAAGGAGTGAATTTTTTTCATGACTCGGCCTCTAGAACCCCCAATAACTCGCTCAAAAATCAACTGCTTTTCATAAAGAGTGGGTTTTTGTTCATGGCTTAACTTATAGATCAATTCGGTATCTAAATCTGGCAATATTATTTTTGGTCAAAATTCATGTGAAAATGGGACCCTCAAATATCCCATATAGTCACAGGTCGAAATTTCACCCCACCAGAGCTCGTTCAAAAATCAACTGGTTTTCATAAGAAGTGGCTTTTTGTTCATGGCTTAACTTATAGATCAATTCGGTATCTAAATCTGGCAACATAATTTTTGGTCAAAATTCATGTGAAAATGATACCCTCAAATATCCCATATAGTCTCAGGTCGAAATTTCACACCACCAGAACTCGGTCAAAAATCAACTGGTTTTCATTAGGAGTGAATTTTTGTCATGACTCGGCCTCTAGATCCCCCAATAACTCGCTCAAAAATCAACTGATTTTCATAAAGAGTGGCTTTTTGTTCATGGCTTAACTTATAGATCAATTCGGTATCTAAATCTGGCAATATTATTTTTGGTCAAAATTCATGTGAAAATGGGACCCTCAAATATCCCATATAGTCACAGGTCGAAATTTCACCCCACCAGAACTCGTTCAAAAATCAACTGGTTTTCATAAGGAGTGGCTTTTTGTTCATGACTTAACTTATAGATCAATTCGGTATCTAAATCTGGCAATATTATTTTTGGTCAAAATTCATGAGAAAATGGGACCCTCAAATATCCAATATATTCACAGGTCGAAATTTCACCCCACCAGAACTCGTTCAAAAATCAACTGGTTTTCATAAGTAGTGGCTTTCTGTTCATGGTTCGGCCTCTAGATCAATTCGGCATCTATATCTGGCAACATAAATTTCGGTCAAAATTCATGTGAAAATGGGACCCTCAAATATCCCATATAGTCACAGGTCGAAATTTCACCCCACCAGAACTCGTTCAAAAATCAACTGGTTTTCATAAGGAGTGGCTTTTTGTTCATGGCTTAACTTATAGATCAATTCGGTATCTAAATCTGGCAATATTATTTTTGGTCAAAATTCATGTGAAAATGGGACCCTCAAATATCCCAAATAGTCACAGGTCGAAATTTCACACCACCAGAACTCGGTCAAAAATCAACTGGTTTTCATTAGGAGTGAATTTTTGTCATGACTCGGCCTCTAGATCCCCCAATAACTCGCTCAAAAATCAACTGGTTTTCATAAGGAGTGGCTTTTTGTTCATGGCTTAACTTATAGATCAATTCGGTATCTAAATCTGACAATATTATTTTTGGTCAAAATTCATGTGAAAATGGGACCCTCAAATATCCCATATAGTCACAGGTCGAAATTTCACCCCACCAGAACTCGTTCAAAAATCAACTGGTTTTCATAAGGAGTGGCTTTTTGTTCATGGCTTAACTTAGAGATCAATTCGGTATCTAAATCTGGCAATATTATTTTTGGTCAAAATTCATGAGAAAATGGGACCCTCAAATATCCCATATATGTAGTCACAGGTCGAAATTCCACACCACCAGAACTCGGTCAAAAATCAACTGCATTTCATAAGGAGCGGCTTTTTGTTCATGACTTAACTTATAGATCAATTCGGTATCTAAATCTGGCAATATTATTTTTGGTCAAAATTCATGTGAAAATGGGACCCTCAAATATCCCATATAGTCACAGGTCGAAATTTCACCCCACCAGAGCTCGTTCAAAAATCAACTGGTTTTCATAAGGAGTGGCTTTTTGTTCATGGCTTAACTTATAGATCAATTCGGTATCTAAATCTGGCAACATAATTTTTGGTCAAAATTCATGTGAAAATGGGACCCTCAAATATCCCATATAGTCACAGGTCGAAATTTCACACCACCAGAACTCGGTCAAAAATCAACTGGTTTTCATAAGGAGTGAATTTTTTTCATGACTCGGCCTCTAGAACTTCCAATAACTCGCTCAAAAATCAACTGCTTTTCATAAAGAGTGGGTTTTTGTTCATGGCTTAACTTATAGATCAATTCGGTATCTAAATCTGGCAATATTATTTTTGGTCAAAATTCATGTGAAAATGGGACCCTCAAATATCCCATATAGTCACAGGTCGAAATTTCACCCCACCAGAGCTCGTTCAAAAATCAACTGGTTTTCATAAGGAGTGGCTTTTTGTTCATGGCTTAACTTATAGATCAATTCGGTATCTAAATCTGGCAACATAATTTTTGGTCAAAATTCATGTGAAAATGATACCCTCAAATATCCCATATAGTCTCAGGTCGAAATTTCACACCACCAGAACTCGGTCAAAAATCAACTGGTTTTCATTAGGAGTGAATTTTTGTCATGACTCGGCCTCTAGATCCCCCAATAACTCGCTCAAAAATCAACTGATTTTCATAAAGAGTGGCTTTTTGTTCATGGCTTAACTTATAGATCAATTCGGTATCTAAATCTGGCAATATTATTTTTGGTCAAAATTCATGTGAAAATGGGACCCTCAAATATCCCATATAGTCACAGGTCGAAATTTCACCCCACCAGAACTCGTTCAAAAATCAACTGGTTTTCATAAGGAGTGGCTTTTTGTTCATGACTTAACTTATAGATCAATTCGGTATCTAAATCTGGCAATATTATTTTTGGTCAAAATTCATGAGAAAATGGGACCCTCAAATATCCAATATATTCACAGGTCGAAATTTCACCCCACCAGAACTCGTTCAAAAATCAACTGGTTTTCATAAGTAGTGGCTTTCTGTTCATGGTTCGGCCTCTAGATCAATTCGGCATCTATATCTGGCAACATAAATTTCGGTCAAAATTCATGTGAAAATGGGACCCTCAAATATCCCATATAGTCACAGGTCGAAATTTCACCCCACCAGAACTCGTTCAAAAATCAACTGGTTTTCATAAGGAGTGGCTTTTTTTTCATGGCTTAACTTATAGATCAATTCGGTATCTAAATCTGGCAATATTATTTTTGGTCAAAATTCATGTGAAAATGGGACCCTCAAGTATCCCATATAGTCACAGGTCGAAATTTCACACCACCAGAACTCGGTCAAAAATCAACTGGTTTTCATTAGGAGTGAATTTTTGTCATGACTCGGCCTCTAGATCCCCCAATAACTCGCTCAAAAATCAACTGCTTTTCATAAGGAGTGTCTTTTTGTTCATGGCTTAACTTATAGATCAATTCGGTATCTAAATCTGGCAATATTATTTTCGGTCAAAATTCATGTGAAAATGGGACCCTCAAATATCCCATATAGTCACAGGTCGAAATTTCACCCCACCAGAACTCGTTCAAAAATCAACTGGTTTTCATAAGGAGTGGCTTTTTTGTTCATGGCTTAACTTATAGATCAATTCGGTATCTAAATCTGGCAATATTATTTTTGGTCAAAATTCATGTGAAAATGGGACCCTCAAATATCCCATATAGTCACAGGTCGAAATTTCACCCCACCAGAACTCGTTCAAAAATCAACTGGTTTTCATAAGGAGTGGCTTTTTGTTCATGGCTTAACTTATAGATCAATTCGGTATCTAAATCTGGCAATATTATTTTTGGTCAAAATTCATGTGAAAATGGGACCCTCAAATATCCCATATAGTCACAGGTCGAAATTTCACCCCACCAGAGCTCGTTCAAAAATCAACTGGTTTTCATAAGGAGTGGCTTTTTGTTCATGGCTTAACTTATAGATCAATTCGGTATCTAAATCTGGCAATATTATTTTTTGGTCAAAATTCATGTGAAAATGGGACCCTCAAATATCCCATATAGTCTCAGGTCGAAATTTCACACCACCAGAACTCGGTCAAAAATCAACTGGTTTTCATAAGGAGTGGCTTTTTGTTCATGGCTTAACTTATAGATCAATTCGGTATCTAAATCTGGCAATATTATTTTTGGTCAAAATTCATGTGAAAATGGGACCCTCAAATATCCCATATAGTCACAGGTCGAAATTTCACACCACCAGAACTCGGTCAAAAATCAACTGGTTTTCATAAGGAGTGAATTTTTGTCATGACTCGGCCTCTAGATCCCCCAATAACTCGCTCAAAAATCAACTGCTTTTCATAAAGAGTGGCCTTTTGTTCATGGCTTAACTTATAGATCAATTCGGTATCTAAATCTGGCTATATTATTTTTGGTCAAAATTCATGTGAAAATGGGAACCTCAAATATCCCATATAGTCACAGGTCGAAATTTCACCCCACCAGAACTCGTTCAAAAATCAACTGGTTTTCATAAGGAGTGGCTTTTTGTTCATGGCTTAACTTATAGATCAATTCGGTATCTAAATCTGGCAATATTATTTTTGGTCAAAATTCATGTGAAAATGGGACCCTCAAATATCCGATATAGTCACAGGTCGAAATTTCACCCCACCAGAGCTCGTTCAAATGTTAACTGGTTTTCATAAGGAGTGGCTTTTTGTTCATGGCTTAACTTATAGATCAATTCGGTATTTAAATCTGGCAATATTATTTTTGGTCAAAATTCATGTGAAAATGGGACCCTCAAATATCCCATATAGTCACAGGTCGAAATTTCACACCACCAGAACTCGGTCAAAAATCAACTGGTTTTCATAAGGAGTGAATTTTTGTCATGACTCGGCCTCTAGAACCCCCAATAACTCGCTCAAAAATCAACTGCTTTTCATAAAGAATGGCTTTTTGTTCATGGCTTAACTTATAGATCAATTCGGTATCTAAATCTGGCAATATTATTTTTGGTCAAAATTCATGTGAAAATGGGACCCTCAAATATCCCATATAGTCACAGGTCGAAATTTCACCCCACCAGAGCTCGTTCAAATGTTAACTGGTTTTCATAAGGAGTGGCTTTTTGTTCATGGCTTAACTTATAGATCAATTCGGTATCTAAATCTGGCAGCATAATTTTTGGTCAAAATTCATGTGAAAATGATACCCTCAAATATCCCATATAGTCTCAGGTCGAAATTTCACACCACCAGAACTCGGTCAAAAATCAACTGGTTTTCATTAGGAGTGAATTTTTGTCATGACTCGGCCTCTAGATCCCCCAATAACTCGCTCAAAAATCAACTGATTTTCATAAAGAGTGGCTTTTTGTTCATGGCTTAACTTATAGATCAATTCGGTATCTAAATCTGCCAATATTATTTTTGGTCAAAATTCATGTGAAAATGGGACCCTCAAATATCCCATATAGTCACAGGTCGAAATTTCACCTCACCAGAACTCGTTCAAAAATCAACTGGTTTTCATAAGGAGTGGCTTTTTGTTCATGGCTTAACTTATAGATCAATTCGGTATCTAAATCTGGCAATATTATTTTTGGTCAAAATTCATGAGAAAATGGGACCCTCAAATATCCAATATATTCACAGGTCGAAATTTCACCCCACCAGAACTCGTTCAAAAATCAACTGGTTTTCATAAGTAGTGGCTTTCTGTTCATGGTTCGGCCTCTAGATCAATTCGGCATCTATATCTGGCAACATAAATTTCGGTCAAAATTCATGTGAAAATGGGACCCTCAAATATCCCATATAGTCACAGGTCGAAATTTCACCCCACCAGAACTCGTTCAAAAATCAACTGGTTTTCATAAGGAGTGGCTTTTTGTTCATGGCTTAACTTATAGATCAATTCGGTATCTAAATCTGGCAATATTATTTTTGGTCAAAATTCATGTGAAAATGGGACCCTCAAATATCCCATATAGTCACAGGTCGAAATTTCACACCACCAGAACTCGGTCAAAAATCAACTGGTTTTCATTAGGAGTGAATTTTTGTCATGACTCGGCCTCTAGATCCCCCAATAACTCGCTCAAAAATCAACTGGTTTTCATAAGGAGTGGCTTTTTGTTTATGGCTTAACTTATAGATCAATTCGGTATCTAAATCTGGCAATATTATTTTTGGTCAAAATTCATGTGAAAATGGGACCCTCAAATATCCCATATAGTCACAGGTCGAAATTTCACCCCACCAGAACTCGTTCAAAAATCAACTGGTTTTCATAAGGAGTGGCTTTTTGTTCATGGCTTAACTTATAGATCAATTCGGTATCTAAATCTGGCAATATTATTTTTGGTCAAAATTCATGTGAAAATGGGACCCTCAAATATCCCATATAGTCACAGGTCGAAATTTCACCCCACCAGAACTCGTTCAAAAATCAACTGGTTTTCATAAGGAGTGGCTTTTTGTTCATGGCTTAACTTATAGATCAATTCGGTATCTAAATCTGGCAATATTATTTTTGGTCAAAATTCATGTGAAAATGGGACCCTCAAATATCCCATATATGTAGTCACAGGTCGAAATTCCACACCACCAGAACTCGGTCAAAAATCAACTGCATTTCATAAGGAGCGGCTTTTTGTTCATGACTTAACTTATAGATCAATTCGGTATCTAAATCTGGCAATATTATTTTTGGTCAAAATTCATGTAAAAATGGGACCCTCAAATATCCCATATAGTCACAGGTCGAAATTTCACCCCACCAGAGCTCGTTCAAAAATCAACTGGTTTTCATAAGGAGTGGCTTTTTGTTCATGGCTTAACTTATAGATCAATTCGGTATCTAAATCTGGCAATATTAATTTTGGTCAAAATTCATGTGAAAATGGGACCCTCAAATATCCCATATAGTCTCAGGTCGAAATTTCACACCACCAGAACTCGGTCAAAAATCAACTGGTTTTCATTAGGAGTGAATTTTTGTCATGACTCGGCCTCTAGATCCCCCAATAACTCGCTCAAAAATCAACTGCTTTTCATAAAGAGTGGCTTTTTGTTCATGGCTTAACTTATAGATCAATTCGGTATCTAAATCTGGCAATATTATTTTTGGTCAAAATTCATGTGAAAATGGGACCCTCAAATATCCGATATAGTCACAGGTCGAAATTTCACCCCACCAGAACTCGTTCAAAAATCAACTGGTTTTCATAAGGAGTGGCTTTTTGTTCATGGCTTAACTTATAGATCAATTCGGTATCTAAATCTGGCAATATTATTTTTGGTCAAAATTCATGTGAAAATGGGACCCTCAAATATCCCATATAGTCTCAGGTCGAAATTTCACACCACTGCTTTTCATAAAGAGTGGCTTTTTGTTCATGGCTTAACTTATAGATCAATTCGGTATCTAAATCTGGCAATATTATTTTTGGTCAAAATTCATGTGAAAATGGGACCCTCAAATATCCCATATAGTCACAGGTCGAAATTTCACCCCACCAGAACTCGTTCAAAAATCAACTGGTTTTCATAAGGAGTGGCTTTTTGTTCATGGCTTAACTTATAGATCAATTCGGTATCTAAATCTGGCAATATAATTTTTGGTCAAAATTCATGTGAAAATGGGACCCTCAAATATCCCATATATGTAGTCACAGGTCGAAATTCCACACCACCAGAACTCGGTCAAAAATCAACTGCATTTCATAAGGAGTGGCTTTTTGTTCATGGCTTAACTTATAGATCAATTCGGTATCTAAATCTGGCAATATTATTTTTGGTCAAAATTCATGTGAAAATGGGACCCTCAAATATCCCATATAGTCACAGGTCGAAATTTCACCCCACCAGAGCTCGTTCAAAAATCAACTGGTTTTCATAAGGAGTGGCTTTTTGTTCATGGCTTAACTTATAGATCAATTCGGTATCTAAATCTGGCAACATAATTTTTGGTCAAAATTCATGTGAAAATGATACCCTCAAATATCCCATATAGTCTCAGGTCGAAATTTCACACCACCAGAACTCGGTCAAAAATCAACTGGTTTTCATTAGGAGTGAATTTTTGTCATGACTCGGCCTCTAGATCCCCCAATAACTCGCTCAAAAATCAACTGATTTTCATAAAGAGTGGCTTTTTGTTCATGGCTTAACTTATAGATCAATTCGGTATCTAAATCTGGCAATATTATTTTTGGTCAAAATTCATGTGAAAATGGGACCCTCAAATATCCCATATAGTTACAGGTCGAAATTTCACCCCACCAGAACTCGTTCAAAAATCAACTGGTTTTCATAAAGAGTGGCTTTTTGTTCATGGCTTAACTTATAGATCAATTCGGTATCTAAATCTGGCAATATTATTTTTGGTCAAAATTCATGAGAAAATGGGACCCTCAAATATCCAATATATTCACAGGTCGAAATTTCACCCCACCAGAACTCGTTCAAAAATCAACTGGTTTTCATAAGGAGTGGCTTTTTGTTCATGGCTTAACTTATAGATCAATTCGGTATCTAAATCTGGCAATATTATTTTTGGTCAAAATTCATGTGAAAATGGGACCCTCAAATATCCCATATAGTCACAGATCGAAATTTCACCCCACCAGAACTCGTTCAAAAATCAACTGGTTTTCATAAGGAGTGGCTTTTTGTTCATGGCTTAACTTATAGATCAATTCGGTATCTAAATCTGGCAATATTATTTTTGGTCAAAATTCATGTGAAAATGGGACCCTCAAATATCCCATATATGTAGTCACAGGTCGAAATTCCACACCACCAGAACTCTGTCAAAAATCAACTGCATTTCATAAGGAGTGGCTTTTTGTTCATGACTTAACTTATAGATCAATTCGGTATCTAAATCTGGCAATATTATTTTTGGTCAAAATTCATGTGAAAATGGGACCCTCAAATATCCCATATAGTCACAGGTCGAAATTTCACCCCACCAGAGCTCGTTAAAAAATCAACTGGTTTTCATAAGGAGTGGCTTTTTGTTCATGGCTTAACTTACAGATCAATTCGGTATCTAAATCTGGCAATATTAATTTTGGTCAAAATTCATGTGAAAATGGGACCCTCAAATATCCCATATAGTCTCAGGTCGAAATTTCACACCACCAGAACTCGGTCAAAAATCAACTGGTTTTCATTAGGAGTGAATTTTTGTCATGACTCGGCCTCTAGATCCCCCAATAACTCGCTCAAAAATCAACTGCTTTTCATAAAGAGTGGCTTTTTGTTCATGGCTTAACTTATAGATCAATTCGGTATCTAAATCTGGCAATATTATTTTTGGTCAAAATTCATGTGAAAATGGGACCCTCAAATATCCCATATAGTCACAGGTCGAAATTTCACCCCACCAGAACTCGTTCAAAAATCAACTGGTTTTCATAAGGAGTGGCTTTTTGTTCATGGCTTAACTTATAGATCAATTCGGTATCTAAATCTGGCAATATTATTTTTGGTCAAAATTCATGTGAAAATGGGACCCTCAAATATCCCATATAGTCTCAGGTCGAAATTTCACACCACCAGAACTCGGTCAAAAATCAACTGGTTTTCATTAGGAGTGAATTTTTGTCATGACTCGGCCTCTAGATCCCCCAATAACTCGCTCAAAAATCAACTGCTTTTCATAAAGAGTGGCTTTTTGTTCATGGCTTAACTTATAGATCAATTCGGTATCTAAATCTGGCAATATTATTTTTGGTCAAAATTCATGTGAAAATGGGACCCTCAAATATCCCATATAGTCACAGGTCGAAATTTCACCCCACCAGAACTCGTTCAAAAATCAACTGGTTTTCATAAGGAGTGGCTTTTTGTTCATGGCTTAACTTATAGATCAATTCGGTATCTAAATCTGGCAATATTATTTTTGGTCAAAATTCATGTGAAAATGGGACCCTCAAATATCCCATATATGTAGTCACAGGTCGAAATTCCACACCACCAGAACTCTGTCAAAAATCAACTGCATTTCATAAGGAGTGGCTTTTTGTTCATGACTTAACTTATAGATCAATTCGGTATCTAAATCTGGCAATATTATTTTTGGTCAAAATTCATGTGAAAATGGGACCCTCAAATATCCCATATAGTCTCAGGTCGAAATTTCACACCACCAGAATTCGGTCAAAAATCAACTGGTTTTCATTAGGAGTGAATTTTTGTCATGACTCGGCCTCTAGATCCCCCAATAACTCGCTCAAAAATCAACTGCTTTTCATAAAGAGTGGCTTTTTGTTCATGGCTTAACTTATAGATCAATTCGGTATCTAAATCTGGCAATATTATTTTTGGTCAAAATTCATGTGAAAATGGGACCCTCAAATATCCCATATAGTCACAGGTCGAAATTTCACCCCACCAGAACTCGTTCAAAAATCAACTGGTTTTCATAAGGAGTGGCTTTTTGTTCATGGCTTAACTTATAGATCAATTCGGTATCTAAATCTGGCAATATTATTTTTGGTCAAAATTCATGTGAAAATGGGACCCTCAAATATCCAATATAGTCACAGGTCGAAATTTCACCCCACCAGAACTCGTTCAAAAATCAACTGGTTTTTATAAGTAGTGGCTTTCTGTTCATGGTTCGGCCTCTAGATCAATTCGGCATCTATATCTGGCAACATAAATTTTGGTCAAAATTCATGTGAAAATGGGACCCTCAAATATCCCATATAGTCACAGGTCGAAATTTCACCCCACTAGAACTCGTTCAAAAATCAACTGGTTTTCATAAGGAGTGGCTTTTTGTTCATGGCTTAACTTATAGATCAATTCGGTATCTAAATCTGGCAATATTATTTTTGGTCAAAATTCATGTGAAAATGGGACCCTCAAATATCCCATATAGTCTCAGGTCGAAATTTCACACCACCAGAACTCGGTCAAAAATCAACTGGTTTTCATTAGGAGTGAATTTTTGTTCATGGCTTAACTTATAGATCAATTCGGTATCTAAATCTGGCAATATTATTTTTGGTCAAAATTCATGTGAAAATGGGACCCTCAAATATCCCATATATTCTCAGGTAGAAATTTACACCACCAGAACTCGGTCAAAAATCAACTGGTTTTCATTAGGAGTGAATTTTTGTCATGACTCGGCCTCTAGATCCCCCAATAACTCGCTCAAAAATCATCTGCTTTTCATAAAGAGTGGCTTTTTGTTCATGGCTTAACTTATAGATCAATTCGGTTCCTAAATCTGGCAATATTATTTTTGGTCAAAATTCATGTGAAAATGGGACCCTCAAATATCCCATATAGTCACAGGTCCAAATTTCACCCCACCAGAGCTCGTTCAAAAATCAACTGGTTTTCATAAGGAGTGGCTTTTTGTTCATGGCTTAACTTATAGATCAATTCGGTATCTAAATCTGGCAATATTATTTTTGGTCAAAATTCATGTGAAAATGGGACCCTCAAATATCCCATATAGTCTCAGGTCGAAATTTCACACCACTGCTTTTCATAAAGAGTGGCTTTTTGTTCATGGCTTAACTTATAGATCAATTCGGTATCTAAATCTGGCAATATTATTTTTGGTCAAAATTCATGTGAAAATGGGACCCTCAAATATCCCATATAGTCACAGGTCGAAATTTCACCCCACCAGAACTCGTTCAAAAATCAACTGGTTTTCATAAGGAGTGGCTTTTTGTTCATGGCTTAACTTATAGATCAATTCGGTATCTAAATCTGGCAATATAATTTTTGGTCAAAATTCATGTGAAAATGGGACCCTCAAATATCCCATATATGTAGTCACAGGTCGAAATTCCACACCACCAGAACTCGGTCAAAAATCAACTGCATTTCATAAGGAGTGGCTTTTTGTTCATGGCTTAACTTATAGATCAATTCGGTATCTAAATCTGGCAATATTATTTTTGGTCAAAATTCATGTGAAAATGGGACCCTCAAATATCCCATATAGTCACAGGTCGAAATTTCACCCCACCAGAGCTCGTTCAAAAATCAACTGGTTTTCATAAGGAGTGGCTTTTTGTTCATGGCTTAACTTATAGATCAATTCGGTATCTAAATCTGGCAACATAATTTTTGGTCAAAATTCATGTGAAAATGATACCCTCAAATATCCCATATAGTCTCAGGTCGAAATTTCACACCACCAGAACTCGGTCAAAAATCAACTGGTTTTCATTAGGAGTGAATTTTTGTCATGACTCGGCCTCTAGATCCCCCAATAACTCGCTCAAAAATCAACTGATTTTCATAAAGAGTGGCTTTTTGTTCATGGCTTAACTTATAGATCAATTCGGTATCTAAATCTGGCAATATTATTTTTGGTCAAAATTCATGTGAAAATGGGACCCTCAAATATCCCATATAGTCACAGGTCGAAATTTCACCCCACCAGAACTCGTTCAAAAATCAACTGGTTTTCATAAAGAGTGGCTTTTTGTTCATGGCTTAACTTATAGATCAATTCGGTATCTAAATCTGGCAATATTATTTTTGGTCAAAATTCATGAGAAAATGGGACCCTCAAATATCCAATATATTCACAGGTCGAAATTTCACCCCACCAGAACTCGTTCAAAAATCAACTGGTTTTCATAAGGAGTGGCTTTTTGTTCATGGCTTAACTTATAGATCAATTCGGTATCTAAATCTGGCAATATTATTTTTGGTCAAAATTCATGTGAAAATGGGACCCTCAAATATCCCATATAGTCACAGGTCGAAATTTCACCCCACCAGAACTCGTTCAAAAATCAACTGGTTTTCATAAGGAGTGGCTTTTTGTTCATGGCTTAACTTATAGATCAATTCGGTATCTAAATCTGGCAATATTATTTTTGGTCAAAATTCATGTGAAAATGGGACCCTCAAATATCCCATATATGTAGTCACAGGTCGAAATTCCACACCACCAGAACTCTGTCAAAAATCAACTGCATTTCATAAGGAGTGGCTTTTTGTTCATGACTTAACTTATAGATCAATTCGGTATCTAAATCTGGCAATATTATTTTTGGTCAAAATTCATGTGAAAATGGGACCCTCAAATATCCCATATAGTCACAGGTCGAAATTTCACCCCACCAGAGCTCGTTAAAAAATCAACTGGTTTTCATAAGGAGTGGCTTTTTGTTCATGGCTTAACTTACAGATCAATTCGGTATCTAAATCTGGCAATATTAATTTTGGTCAAAATTCATGTGAAAATGGGACCCTCAAATATCCCATATAGTCTCAGGTCGAAATTTCACACCACCAGAACTCGGTCAAAAATCAACTGGTTTTCATTAGGAGTGAATTTTTGTCATGACTCGGCCTCTAGATCCCCCAATAACTCGCTCAAAAATCAACTGCTTTTCATAAAGAGTGGCTTTTTGTTCATGGCTTAACTTATAGATCAATTCGGTATCTAAATCTGGCAATATTATTTTTGGTCAAAATTCATGTGAAAATGGGACCCTCAAATATCCCATATAGTCACAGGTCGAAATTTCACCCCACCAGAACTCGTTCAAAAATCAACTGGTTTTCATAAGGAGTGGCTTTTTGTTCATGGCTTAACTTATAGATCAATTCGGTATCTAAATCTGGCAATATTATTTTTGGTCAAAATTCATGTGAAAATGGGACCCTCAAATATCCCATATAGTCTCAGGTCGAAATTTCACACCACCAGAACTCGGTCAAAAATCAACTGGTTTTCATTAGGAGTGAATTTTTGTCATGACTCGGCCTCTAGATCCCCCAATAACTCGCTCAAAAATCAACTGCTTTTCATAAAGAGTGGCTTTTTGTTCATGGCTTAACTTATAGATCAATTCGGTATCTAAATCTGGCAATATTATTTTTGGTCAAAATTCATGTGAAAATGGGACCCTCAAATATCCCATATAGTCACAGGTCGAAATTTCACCCCACCAGAACTCGTTCAAAAATCAACTGGTTTTCATAAGGAGTGGCTTTTTGTTCATGGCTTAACTTATAGATCAATTCGGTATCTAAATCTGGCAATATTATTTTTGGTCAAAATTCATGTGAAAATGGGACCCTCAAATATCCCATATATGTAGTCACAGGTCGAAATTCCACACCACCAGAACTCTGTCAAAAATCAACTGCATTTCATAAGGAGTGGCTTTTTGTTCATGACTTAACTTATAGATCAATTCGGTATCTAAATCTGGCAATATTATTTTTGGTCAAAATTCATGTGAAAATGGGACCCTCAAATATCCCATATAGTCTCAGGTCGAAATTTCACACCACCAGAATTCGGTCAAAAATCAACTGGTTTTCATTAGGAGTGAATTTTTGTCATGACTCGGCCTCTAGATCCCCCAATAACTCGCTCAAAAATCAACTGCTTTTCATAAAGAGTGGCTTTTTGTTCATGGCTTAACTTATAGATCAATTCGGTATCTAAATCTGGCAATATTATTTTTGGTCAAAATTCATGTGAAAATGGGACCCTCAAATATCCCATATAGTCACAGGTCGAAATTTCACCCCACCAGAACTCGTTCAAAAATCAACTGGTTTTCATAAGGAGTGGCTTTTTGTTCATGGCTTAACTTATAGATCAATTCGGTATCTAAATCTGGCAATATTATTTTTGGTCAAAATTCATGTGAAAATGGGACCCTCAAATATCCAATATAGTCACAGGTCGAAATTTCACCCCACCAGAACTCGTTCAAAAATCAACTGGTTTTTATAAGTAGTGGCTTTCTGTTCATGGTTCGGCCTCTAGATCAATTCGGCATCTATATCTGGCAACATAAATTTTGGTCAAAATTCATGTGAAAATGGGACCCTCAAATATCCCATATAGTCACAGGTCGAAATTTCACCCCACTAGAACTCGTTCAAAAATCAACTGGTTTTCATAAGGAGTGGCTTTTTGTTCATGGCTTAACTTATAGATCAATTCGGTATCTAAATCTGGCAATATTATTTTTGGTCAAAATTCATGTGAAAATGGGACCCTCAAATATCCCATATAGTCTCAGGTCGAAATTTCACACCACCAGAACTCGGTCAAAAATCAACTGGTTTTCATTAGGAGTGAATTTTTGTTCATGGCTTAACTTATAGATCAATTCGGTATCTAAATCTGGCAATATTATTTTTGGTCAAAATTCATGTGAAAATGGGACCCTCAAATATCCCATATATTCTCAGGTAGAAATTTACACCACCAAAACTCGGTCAAAAATCAACTGGTTTTCATTAGGAGTGAATTTTTGTCATGACTCGGCCTCTAGATCCCCCAATAACTCGCTCAAAAATCATCTGCTTTTCATAAAGAGTGGCTTTTTGTTCATGGCTTAACTTATAGATCAATTCGGTACCTAAATCTGGCAATATTATTTTTGGTCAAAATTCATGTGAAAATGGGACCCTCAAATATCCCATATAGTCACAGGTCCAAATTTCACCCCACCAGAGCTCGTTCAAAAATCAACTGGTTTTCATAAGGAGTGGCTTTTTGTTCATGGCTTAACTTATAGATCAATTCGGTATCTAAATCTGGCAATATTATTTTTGGTCAAAATTCATGTGAAAATGGGACCCTCAAATATCCCATATAGTCACAGGTCGAAATTTCACCCCACCAGAGCTCGTTCAAATATCAACTGGTTTTCATAAGGAGTGTCTCTTTGTTCATGGCTTAACTTATAGATCAATTCGGTATCTAAATCTGGCAATATTATTTTTGGTCAAAATTCATGTGAAAATGGGACCCTCAAATATCCCATATAGTCACAGGTCGAAATTTCACACCACCAGAACTCGGTCAAAAATCAACTGGTTTTCATTAGGAGTGAATTTTTGTCATGACTCGGCCTCTAGATCCCCCAATAACTCGCTCAAAAATCAACTGCTTTTCATAAAGAGTGGCTTTTTGTTCATGGCTTAACTTATAGATCAATTCGGTATCTAAATCTGGCAATATTATTTTTGGTCAAAATTCATGTGAAAATGGGACCCTCAAATATCCCATATAGTCACAGGTCGAAATTTCACCCCACCAGAGCTCGTTCAAAAATCAACTGGTTTTCATAAGGAGTGGCTTTTTGTTCATGGCTTAACTTATAGATCAATTCGGTATCTAAATCTGGCAATATTATTTTTGGTCAAAATTCATGTGAAAATGGGACCCTCAAATATCCCATATAGTCTCAGGTCGAAATTTCACACCACCAGAACTCGGTCAAAAATCAACTGGTTTTCATTAGGAGTGAATTTTTGTCATGACTCGGCCTCTAGATCCCCCAATAACTCGCTCAAAAATCAACTGCTTTTCATAAAGAGTGGCTTTTTGTTCATGGCTTAACTTATAGATCAATTCGGTATCTAAATCTGGCAATATTATTTTTGGTCAAAATTCATGTGAAAATGGGACCCTCAAATATCCCATATAGTCACAGGTCGAAATTTCACCCCACCAGAGCTCGTTCAAAAATCAACTGGTTTTCATAAGGAGTGGCTTTTTGTTCATGGCTTAACTTATAGATCAATTCGGTATCTAAATCTGGCAATATTATTTTTGGTCAAAATTCATGTGAAAATGGGACCCTCAAATATCCCATATAGTCTCAGGTCGAAATTGCACACCACCAGAACTCGGTCAAAAATCAACTGGTTTTCATTAGGAGTGAATTTTTGTTCATGGCTTAACTTATAGATCAATTCGGTATCTAAATCTGGCAATATTATTTTTGGTCAAAATTCATGTGAAAATGGGACCCTCAAATATCCCATATATTCTCAGGTCGAAATTTCACACCACCAGAACTCGGTCAAAAATCAACTGGTTTTCATTAGGAGTGAATTTTTGTCATGACTCGGCCTCTAGATCCCCCAATAACTCGCTCAAAAATCATCTGCTTTTCATAAAGAGTGGCTTTTTGTTCATGGCTTAACTTATAGATCAATTCGGTATCTAAATCTGGCAATATTATTTTTGGTCAAATTTCACTTGAAAATGGGACCCTCAAATATCCCATATAGTCACAGGTCGAAATTTCACCCCACCAGAACTCGTTCAAAAATCAACTGGTTTTCATAAGGAGTGGCTTTTTGTTCATGGCTTAACTTATAGATCAATTCGGTATCTAAATCTGGCAATATTATTTTTGGTCAAAATTCATGTGAAAATGGGACCCTCAAATATCCCATATAGTCTCAGGTCGAAATTTCACACCACCAGAACTCGGTCCAAAATCAACTGGTTTTCATTAGGAGTGAATTTTTGTCATGACTCGGCTATAGATCCCCCAATAACTCGCTCAAAAATCAACTGCTTTTCATAAAGAGTGGCTTTTTGTTCATGGCTTAACTTATAGATCAATTCGGTATCTAAATCTGGCAATATTATTTTTGGTCAAAATTCATGTGAAAATGGGACCCTCAAATATCCCATATAGTCACAGGTCGAAATTTCACCCCACCAGAGCTCGTTCAAAAATCAACTGGTTTTCATAAGGAGTGGCTTTTTGTTCATGGCTTAACTTATAGATCAATTCGGTATCTAAATCTGGCAATATTATTTTTGGTCAAAATTCATGTGAAAATGGGACCCTCAAATATCCCATATAGTCTCAGGTCGAAATTTCACACCACCAGAACTCGGTCAAAAATCAACTGGTTTTCATTAGGAGTGAATTTTTGTCATGACTCGGCCTCTAGATCCCCCAATAACTCGCTCAAAAATCATCTGCTTTTCATAAAGAGTGGCTTTTTGTTCATGGCTTAACTTATAGATCAATTCGGTATCTAAATCTGGCAATATTATTTTTGGTCAAAATTCATGTGAAAATGGGACCCTCAAATATCCCATATAGTCACAGGTCCAAATTTCACCCCACCAGAGCTCGTTCAAAAATCAACTGGTTTTCATAAGGAGTGGCTTTTTGTTCATGGCTTAACTTATAGATCAATTCGGTATCTAAATCTGGCAATATTATTTTTGGTCAAAATTCATGTGAAAATGGGACCCTCAAATATCCCATATAGTCACAGGTCGAAATTTCACCCCACCAGAGCTCGTTCAAATATCAACTGGTTTTCATAAGGAGTGTCTTTTTTGTTCATGGCTTAACTTATAGATCAATTCGGTATCTAAATCTGGCAATATTATTTTTGGTCAAAATTCATGTGAAAATGGGACCCTCAAATATCCCATATAGTCACAGGTCGAAATTTCACACCACCAGAACTCGGTCAAAAATCAACTGGTTTTCATTAGGAGTGAATTTCTGTCATGACTCGGCCTCTAGATCCCCCAATAACTCGCTCAAAAATCAACTGCTTTTCATAAAGAGTGGTTTTTTGTTCATGGCTTAACTTATAGATCAATTCGGTATCTAAATCTGGCAATATTATTTTTGGTCAAAATTCATGTGAAAATGGGACCCTCAAATATCCCATATAGTCACAGGTCGAAATTTCACCCCACCAGAGCTCGTTCAAAAATCAACTGGTTTTCATAAGGAGTGGCTTTTTGTTCATGGCTTAACTTATAGATCAATTCGGTATCTAAATCTGGCAATATTATTTTTGGTCAAAATTCATGTGAAAATGGGACCCTCAAATATCCAATATAGTCACAGGTCGAAATTTCACCCCACCAGAACTCGTTCAAAAATCAACTGGTTTTTATAAGTAGTGGCTTTCTGTTCATGGTTCGGCCTCTAGATCAATTCGGCATCTATATCTGGCAACATAAATTTTGGTCAAAATTCATGTGAAAATGGGACCCTCAAATATCCCATATAGTCACAGATCGAAATTTCACCCCACTAGAACTCGTTCAAAAATCAACTGGTTTTCATAAGGAGTGGCTTTTTGTTCATGGCTTAACTTATAGATCAATTCGGTATCTAAATCTGGCAATATTATTTTTGGTCAAAATTCATGTGAAAATGGGACCCTCAAATATCCCATATAGTCTCAGGTCGAAATTTCATACCACCAGAATTCGGTCAAAAATCAACTGGTTTTCATTAGGAGTGAATTTTTGTCATGACTCGGCCTCTAGATCCCCCAATAACTCGCTCAAAAATCAACTGCTTTTCATAAAGAGTGGTTTTTTGTTCATGGCTTAACTTATAGATCAATTCGGTATCTAAATCTGGCAATATTATTTTTGGTCAAAATTCATGTGAAAATGGGACCCTCAAATATCCCATATAGTCACAGGTCGAAATTTCACCCCACCAGAGCTCGTTCAAAAATCAACTGGTTTTCATAAGGAGTGGCTTTTTGTTCATGGCTTAACTTATAGATCAATTCGGTATCTAAATCTGGCAATATTATTTTTGGTCAAAATTCATGTGAAAATGGGACCCTCAAATATCCCATATAGTCTCAGGTCGAAATTTCACACCACCAGAACTCGGTCAAAAATCAACTGGTTTTCATTAGGAGTGAATTTTTGTTCATGGCTTAACTTATAGATCAATTCGGTATCTAAATCTGGCAATATTATTTTTGGTCAAAATTCATGTGAAAATGGGACCCTCAAATATCCCATATATTCTCAGGTCGAAATTTCACACCACCAGAACTCGGTCAAAAATCAACTGGTTTTCATTAGGAGTGAATTTTTGTCATGACTCGGCCTCTAGATCCCCCAATAACTCGCTCAAAATCATCTGCTTTTCATAAAGAGTGGCTTTTTGTTCATGGCTTAACTTATAGATCAATTCGGTATCTAAATCTGGCAATATTATTTTTGGTCAAAATTCATGTGAAAATGGGACCCTCAAATATCCCATATAGTCACAGGTCCAAATTTCACCCCACCAGAGCTCGTTCAAAAATCAACTGGTTTTCATAAGGAGTGGCTTTTTGTTCATGGCTTAACTTATAGATCAATTCGGTATCTAAATCTGGCAATATTATTTTTGGTCAAAATTCATGTGAAAATGGGACCCTCAAATATCCCAGATAGTCACAGGTCGAAATTTCACCCCACCAGAGCTCGTTCAAATATCAACTGGTTTTCATAAGGAGTGTCTTTTTGTTCATGGCTTAACTTATAGATCAATTCGGTATCTAAATCTGGCAATATTATTTTTGGTCAAAATTCATGTGAAAATGGGACCCTCAAATATCCCATATAGTCACAGGTCGAAATTTCACACCACCAGAACTCGGTCAAAAATCAACTGGTTTTCATTAGGAGTGAATTTTTGTCATGACTCGGCCTCTAGATCCCCCAATAACTAGCTCAAAAATCAACTGCTTTTCATAAAGAGTGGTTTTTTGTTCATGGCTTAACTTATAGATCAATTCGGTATCTAAATCTGGCAATATTATTTTTGGTCAAAATTCATGTGAAAATGGGACCTTCAAATATCTCATATAGTCACAGGTCGAAATTTCACCCCACCAGAACTCGGTAAAAAATCAACTGGTTTTCATTAGGAGTGAATTTTTGTCATGACTCGGCCTCTAGATCCCCCAATAACTCGCTCAAAAATCAACTGCTTTTCATAAAGAGTGGCTTTTTGTTCATGGCTTAACTTATAGATCAATTCGGTATCTAAATCTGGCAATATTATTTTTGGTCAAAATTCATGTGAAAATGGGACCCTCAAATATCCAATATAGTCACAGGTCGAAATTTCACCCCACCAGAACTCGTTCAAAAATCAACTGGTTTTTATAAGTAGTGGCTTTCTGTTCATGGTTCGGCCTCTAGATCAATTCGGCATCTATATCTGGCAACATAAATTTTGGTAAAAATTCATGTGAAAATGGGACCCTCAAATATCCCATATAGTCACTGGTCGAAATTTCACCCCACCAGAACTCGTTCAAAAATCAACTGGTTTTCATAAGGAGTGGCTTTTTGTTCATGGCTTAACTTATAGATCAATTCGGTATCTAAATCTGGCAATATTATTTTTGGTCAAAATTCATGTGAAAATGGGACCCTCAAATATCCCATATAGTCTCAGGTCGAAATTTCACACCACCAGAATTCGGTCAAAAATCAACTGGTTTTCATTAGGAGTGAATTTTTGTCATGACTCGGCCTCTAGATCCCCCAATAACTCGCTCAAAAATCAACTGCTTTTCATAAAGAGTGGCTTTTTGTTCATGGCTTAACTTATAGATCAATTCGGTATCTAAATCTGGCAATATTATTTTTGGTCAAAATTCATGTGAAAATGGGACCCTCAAATATCCCATATAGTCACAGGTCGAAATTTCACCCCACCAGAGCTCGTTCAAAAATCAACTGGTTTTCATAAGGAGTGGCTTTTTGTTCATGGCTTAACTTATAGATCAATTCGGTATCTAAATCTGGCAATATTATTTTTGGTCAAAATTCATGTGAAAATGGGACCCTCAAATATCCCATATAGTCTCAGGTCGAAATTTCACACCACCAGAACTCGGTCAAAAATCAACTGGTTTTCATTAGGAGTGAATTCTTTGTTCATGGCTTAACTTATAGATCAATTCGGTATCTAAATCTGGCAATATTATTTTTGGTCAAAATTCATGAAAATGGGACCCTCAAATATCCCATATATTCTCAGGTCGAAATTTCACACCACCAGAACTCGGTCAAAAATCAACTGGTTTTCATTAGGAGTGAATTTTTGTCATGACTCGGCCTCTAGATCCCCCAATAACTCGCTCAAAAATCATCTGCTTTTCATAAAGAGTGGCTTTTTGTTCATGGCTTAACTTATAGATCAATTCGATATCAAAATCTGGCAAATTATTATTTTTGGTCAAAATTCATGTGAAAATGGGACCCTCAAATATCCCATATAGTCACAGGTCGAAATTTCACACCACCAGAACTCGGTCAAAAATCAACTGGTTTTCATTAGGAGTGAATTTTTGTCATGACTCGGCCTCTAGATCCCCAATAACTCGCTCAAAAATCAACTGCTTTTCATAAAGAGTGGCTTTTGTTCATGGCTTAACTTATAGATCAATTCGGTATCTAAATCTGGCAATATTATTTTTGGTCAAAATTCATGTGAAAATGGGACCCTCAAATATCCCATATAGTCACAGGTCGAAATTTCACCCCACCAGAGCTCGTTCAAAAATCAACTGGTTTTCATAAGGAGTGGCTTTTTGTTCATGGCTTAACTTATAGATCAATTCGGTATCTAAATCTGGCAATAGTTAATTTTGGTCAAAATTCATGTGAAAATGGGACCCTCAAATATCCCATATAGTCTCAGGTCGAAATTTCACACCACCAGAACTCGGTCAAAAATCAACTGGTTTTCATTAGGAGTGAATTTTTGTCATGACTCGGCCTCTAGATCCCCCAATAACTCGCCTCAAAAATCAACTGCTTTTCATAAAGAGTGGCTTTTTGTTCATGGCTTAACTTATAGATCAATTCGGTATCTAAATCTGGCAATATTATTTTTGGTCAAAATTCATGTGAAAATGGGACCCTCAAATATCCCATATAGTCACAGGTCGAAATTTCACCCCACCAGAACTCGTTCAAAAATCAACTGGTTTTCATAAGGAGTGGCTTTTTGTTCATGGCTTAACTTATAGATCAATTCGGTATCTAAATCTGGCAATATTATTTTTGGTCAAAATTCATGTGAAAATGGGACCCTCAAATATCCCATATAGTCACAGGTCGAAATTTCACCCCACCAGAACTCGTTCAAAAATCAACTGGTTTTCATAAGGAGTGGCTTTTTGTTCATGGCGTAACTTATAGATCAATTCGGTATCTAAATCTGGCAATATTAATTTTGGTCAAAATTCATGTGAAAATGGGACCCTCAAATATCCCATATAGTCTCAGGTCGAAATTTCACACCACCAGAACTCGGTCAAAAATCAACTGGTTTTCATTAGGGAGTGAATTTTTGTATGACTCGGCCTCTAGATCCCCAATAACTCGCTCAAAAATCAACTGCTTTTCATAAAGAGTGGCTTTTTGTTCACGGCTTAACTTATAGATCAATTCGGTATCTAAATCTGGCAATATTATTTTTGGTCAAAATTCATGTGAAAATGGGACCTCAAATATCCCATATAGTCACAGGTCGAAATTTCACCCCACCAGAACTCGTTCAAAAATCAACTGGTTTTCATAAGGAGGGGCTTTTGTTCATGGCTTAACTTATAGATCAATTCGGTATCTAAATCTGGCAATATTATTTTTGGTCAAAATTCATGTGAAAATGGGACCCTCAAATATCCCATATAGTCTCAGGTCGAAATTTCACACCACCAGAACTCGGTCAAAAATCAACTGGTTTTCATTAGGAGTGAATTTTTGTCATGACTCGGCCTCTAGATCCCCCAATAACTCGCTCAAAATCAACTGCTTTTCATAAAGAGTGGCTTTTGTTCATGGCTTAACTTATAGATCAATTCGGTATCTAAATCTGGCAATATTATTTTTGGTCAAAATTCATGTGAAAATGGGACCCTCAAATATCCCATATAGTCAAGGTCAGAAATTTCACCCCACCAGAGCTCGTTCAAAATCAACTGGTTTTCATAAGGAGTGGCTTTTTGTTCATGGCTTAACTTATAGATCAATTCCGTATCTAAATCTGGCAATATTATTTTTGGTCAAAATTCATGTGAAAATGGGACCCTCAAATATCCCATATAGTCACAGGTCGAAATTTCACACCACCAGAACTCGGTCAAAAATCAACTGGTTTTCATTAGAGTGAATTTTTGTTCATGGCTTAACTTATCTAAATCTGGCAATATTATTTTTTGGTCAAAATTCATGTGAAAATGGGACCCTCAAATATCCCATATAGTCTCAGGTCGAAATTTCACACCACCAGAACTCGGTCAAAAATCAACTGGTTTTCATTAGGAGTGAATTTTTTGTTCATGGCTTAACTTATAGATCAATTCGGTATCTAAATCTGGCAATATTATTTTTGGTCAAAATTCATGTGAAAATGGGACCCTCAAATATCCCATATATTCTCAGGGTCAAAATCTCTCACACCACCAGAACTCGGTCAAAAATCAACTGGTTTTCATTAGGAGTGAATTTTTGTCATGACTCGGCCTCCAGATCCCCAAATAACTCGCTCAAAAATCATCTGCTTTTCATAAAGAGTGGCTTTGTTCATGGCTTAACTTATAGATCAATTCGGTATCAAAATC